>REGO01000220.1:28248-49319 GCA_010120015.1 Rhombomys opimus | reverse complement strand
CCTGCATGGAGGTAGCCTATGGCAGTTCAGTGTCCAAGTGGCCTCCATAGTAATGGGGACAGGGACTGTCTCTGACATGAACTGATTGGCCTGCTCTTTGATCGCCTCTCCCTGAAGGGGGAGCAGCCTTACTAGGCCACAGAAGAAGACAATGCAGCCACTCCTGATGAGACCTGATAGACTAGGATCAGGGGGAAGGGGAGGAGGACCTCCCTTATCAGTGGACTGGGAGAGGTACAGGGGTGGAGAAGAGGGAAGGTGGGATTGGGAGGGGAGGAGGGAGGAGGTACAGTGGGGATACAAAGTGAATAAACTGAAATTAATAAAAATAAAAATAATTAAAAAATACTCACAAACCAAATCCAAGAACACATTGAAAACATTATCTACCATGGTTCAACATATGAAAATCCATCAATGTAAATCCACCATATAAATAAACTGAAAGAAAAACAAAACAAAACAAGATCATCTCATTAAATGTTAAAAATCCTTTGACAAAATCCAACACCCCTTCATGATAAAAGTCTTGAGAGATCGGGGTTACAAGGCCCATACCTAGACATAATAAAGGATATATATAGCAAGCTGATAGCCAATATCAAATTAAACGAAGAGAAACTTAAAACAATTCCACTAAAATCAGGCACAGATCAAGGATGTCCACTCTCTTCACATTTATTCAACATAGTACTTAAAGTCCTAGCTAGAGCCATAAGACAACCAAAGGAGATGAGAGGGATACAAATTCAAGAGGAAGAAGGCAAGTATAGCTAGTGGCAGATGATGTGATAGTTTTACCTAAGCAACCCCAAAAATCCTACCAGAGAATTCCTACACTGACACACACCTTCAGCAAAGTGGCTGGACATAAAATTAACTAAAAAAATTACTAGCCCTCTCTTATACAAATGATAAACAGGCTGAGAAAGAAATCAGGAAAAAAAAACCCTTACAATAGCCACAAATAACATAAAATATCTTGGTGTATCTCTAACCAAGCAAGTGAAAGACCTGTACGCCAAGAACTCCAAGTCTCTGAAGAAAGAAATTTCTGAAGAAGTTGAAGAAGAAGAAAGAAATTGAAGAAGATATCAGAAGATGAAAAGACCTTCCATGCTCATGGATCTGTAGGATTAACATACTTAAAAAGACCATCTTACCAAGAGTGATCTACAGATTTAATGCAATTCCCATCACAATGTCAACACAATTCTTTATAGTCCTTGAAAGAACACTTCTCAGCCTCATATGGAAAGATTTAAAAAAAAATTTCAGGATAGCAAAAACAATCCTGTATAATAAAAGATCTTTCTCCATCCGTGATGTGGAGATAGGGTAACCCTCCTCCGTTGCTGGTGGGAGTGCCAACTTGAAGGTGTGTGTGCATTTGTGGACCAGCTAAGACAGAAGAACTTCCAGAAGCTCACCAGCCAGAGAGGAGGCAAGTGCATCAGTGAAACAAGAGAGTTGGTCTCAAAACATTACACAGAATAAATGGTTTGTACTCATGTATTTAGGGATATGTGTGTGTGTGTGTGTGTGTGTGGGGAGAGAGAGAGAGAGAGAGAGAGAGAGAGAGAGAGAGAGAGAGAGAGAGAGTATACATGTGTGTGCATGTGACAGTTAAAAAATGGTAGTGAATTTGAGAGAAAGCCGGAGAAGGGTGTATTGGAGGGGGTGGAGGGAGGAAAGGGAAGGAGAAAGTTACGTAATTATGTTAAAACTTCAAAAAAATAAAAACTCGATGTGAACTGACATTGGAAGCTGTCATGACCTATCTAGTCACCTGTTTACTTATGTACACACACATGCACACACACACACACACACACACACACACACACACACACACTGGCTTAGTGAGAAGGAAAATGTGCTGGCCAGAGCCTTGAGTTCTTCTAACATGGGATCACTGAGTGGCCAGTCTGCTGACTTCCAAGTGGGTGTGTCCAGGCTCTGAGGGGAAACTGCTTGCCAGCGTAAGGCACACCAGTGAATTAAGAAATGCCGTCTTCTGGCATCTTCGAATCAGAATTCTGGACCAAAGTGCCTGGATATAGGAGTGATGAATATTTAGATTTGAACTTTGCACCGTAGTCAATAGGGGAAAATTTGCACAGTGGGTGTATTCCTGAATTTTTATGTGTCCCCGGAGCATTGCACAGTCCGGGGATGTGCATGTAACCTCAAGTCTTCAGAACTTGCCATTTAGTTCCCTTTTGTTGTTTGTTTTTCTGGGAAGCAAAGGTCAAGCCTGGTTCTGCCTCCACCATTAGCACCTACACAGGGGTGGGGGGTAGGGGGTGGAGGTTGTGGATGGAGGATGGGGGTAGGGGGGTGGGTGTCAGAGTGCCACAGGAGCCCAGGGTGCCACCTTCCCGTACTTCAGCAGAAGCCTGCTGGACCCAGACAGGCCCCTCTGCACCAGGGCTTTGGAACATTTGTTGGGGTTCTGGGTGTGTTTGGTGTGGGGGTGCAAACCACCAGCTCTTTTTCCCCCTCAGAGCTTTTATTTTAAGACCACCTATTAATTTTCCCCCTCAGCTGCTGCAGTGGCCTCCACTCCACCAAACAATGTCTTACTGAAGATAAAAGATGCCAGTGTGGTGTGAAAAAAAGGAGAGCCCTAGTTTCTTTTTCTCTTTCCCCAGAGGCCTTATTTATGGGTTTCAGATGGTGGCAGAGATGTTTATATGAACCTTACCCAAACTGCCTGAGCCTCCGGGGTCTGCAGCTATCAGGCTGCGAATTTCACGAGAACAGAACTTTTCTTCCAGGATGGAGGAGGGGTGGCTGAGATTTCCTGTACTCCCTGTTTTAGAGTCGCTGGAATTGAGACAAAAACTGTATTTCAGAATTTCACTACCTGGTCCCTGCTGAGTCTGGACTCACAGTTGTGCACAGAGCAGGGACACGTGTGCTCGTACGGTCATACATGTACCAGTGAACCTATCATGAGGGGCATGCTGCGTGCTCACAAAAACGTTATTTTCCACCAGGCACCCAGGACTTTCCATTTCAAATAAATCAGGATCAAATTCCAAAACGTTTCATAAGTGCGTCGCAGTTTCCAAACCAAACCAAACCAAACAACAGTGTGATTTGAGGGAAAGGGTTAGCTCATTACTATTTTATCCAGATCTCTCTGATCACCCTGCCTGGGAGGCCTGGGGGGCAGGGGCAGAAACAAGCAAAGTGACCCTAGCTGACCCACATGCAAATGTAACTTATTAAAGCCAGGGGCGATGGTGCACTCTCTACAATTTCCCTTCTTCACCCACCTCCTCTTCCTTCCTTGGTGAAACCCGTCCTGGCAGCTCTAGTAGGATGGCGCAGACATGCTTACCTGGGCCAAGCCTAGGCTACTGCGCTGAGGTCAGAGCGCAGCGACGCTCTGCTAAATTTGACACAGACCTAGTTCATAGGGAGGGGCGCGGAAGGTGGAAAAGAACAGGGTTGCCAGCAAGCGGATGCAAAGCCCCAAATTAAGCACTGGTTGGGATTAGCCTTCAAGTCTCTGTCTGGCTGTCAAAGGCTGGTGGTTATGATGTGACTTTGATCCCGAGCAGGTCCCTGCTCATGTCCAGCAGCAGCCCCAGACATGTGTATCCTAGCAAGGAGAGGCCTTTGTGTAGCCGCTGAGCCAGCAGGTCATTAACATGTGGTGCAAACAGGATGGCGGAACCCAGCAGAGGCAGGCTCGGAGAATCAGAGTTTCCAGTAACCAAGCTCAGTTGGCAGAGCTCTGATTGGAACCATGTGACAATTTTAGGCTATGTACCATAGGCAGCCAATTTATTACATATGGCAATATGATTAATGGTATCAAATGCCTTTTTTTGGTAACATCCAAGAACACTCCGCCGGCCAACTGCGTGGAATCCAGGGCAGTGAAAATCTGTTCCATGAATTTAAAGTCAGGCAGATGAGGTTAAATGAGAGAGGGACAGATGCCAAGGCAATGATTACAAAGTAAGTTGTTTCAGAAAAAAAAAAATTGTTTTAAATATGCTCTTGAACAAATCTCATCTAGTCCCCACCTACCCCAACCTATTTCTTCTTTTCTTCCCATCTTATTTCTTGGTGTGGAAACCCCAATAGCAACCCTCTGAAAGACATTGCTTTCTTTTCAGTTCTTTCTCTCTTTGTTTGGTGTGTGTGTCTTCATGTGTGTACAGTGCACACGTGTGTGTAGGTGGGCACAGGTACTATTATTCAGACATAGTCCACATTAAAAACAAAACGAAACAACAAAACGTTTTTAAAAGATGGGGTCTCTCACAGGCCTGAAATTCAGTGAGTCAGCCAAGTTGGCTGGCCCGTGAACCCCAAGGGTGGATCTGCTTCTCTTGTCCTCCCTAGCACAGGGATTATAAATCTATATAACCACACTTGGCTTTTTTTTTCTTTTTAAAAAATTTATTTATTTTTATTTATTACAATGTATTCACTTTGTATCCCAGCTGTAGCCCCCTCCCTCATCCCCTCTCAATCCCACCCTGCCTCCCTCACCTCCCATTCCCCTCCCCATGTCCATTGATAGGGGAGGTCCTCCTCATCTTCCATCTGACCCTAGCCTATCAGATCTCATCAGGACTGGCTACATTGTCCTCCTCTATGGCCTTGTCAGGCTGCTCCCACCTCAGGGGGAGGTGATCAAAGAGCCAGCCACTGAGTTCATGTCAGAGACAGCCCTTGTTCCCATTACTAGAGAACCCACTTGGAGACTGAGCTGCCATGGGCTACATCTGTGCAGGGGTTCTAGGTTATCTCCATGTGGGTTCTGGGGATCGAACTCAAGTCCCTGTGCTTGCAAGGCATCCCACTGAGTGTGAGAGTACTGTCCTCCCACACCTGGAAGGCATTTCTGAGGCCTGGCTCTCTTTTCATTTGATCACGGCCTTTTCCAGGCTCAGGAGAATTGGTACATGATCACTGACTAGATCTTTGTTCCCTTGGAGTTTTTTTTTGGGGGGGAGGGGGAATGGCAGCAGAGACCAGTAGACTCATGGCCCCCGCACCCAAGCCTAGTCACACCAGCTTTGGAATTGGGAGATCTACTCTACATTCTTCTCCATTTTACTGCGGTTTCCCTGGATGCCCAGTGTCAGCAAAATGACCAAGAAGAAACGGTTCCTCAAACGACAGATTAGGGAGGGAACTGTGCGAGAAGCCACTTGCTATTTAAAATATGAAGAATTACACATGAAAGCAGGTAGGAGTGTTAAAAGGCAGAGACACTTTGAAGATATGATTTATTCCTCAAAGTATCTCCCCAGAATGTATAGTAGGTGCTTACTATATGGGAATATGAAATACACCAAAATCCAAAACATTTTGGGTACTCCAGTGATGCCATCAATAAAAAATTCTATTCTTTGAAACTTCATTTCATGCACACACACATCCCCCCCCCAAAAAAAATTAAACATATTGTAGAAGGTTGTGTTTGGGCTGCATACAGGTATAAATGAGGTATGAGTCAATTTCATTAGGTCCCACTCCCACAGTGTTATGTTATATTATCACAAATAGTCTAAAGTCCAAAGAAACATATTCTAGTCCTAACATTTCAGAGAAGGAACACTCATTCTCTGTCTCTTCAATAACTCAGTTCATGTGTCACTCATGCATTTTCTCACCAACACCTGACCACTTTGTTAAAAGTTGTGGATTTCTTCCTTTTGGGAGGATGATGCTTAGAAGACCCAGTACATCCTAAGGACTCAGCAGAAGCTGGGGGCTCTGGGAGGTGGAACTATTCACGTATTATTTTATTTTTTCAAGTTGTTTGCATTCATTTACTGGATAATTCATGAATTGTAAAGTTATTTAGTTTGTTTGCGGGAGGGAATACATGTAGATAGTTGTGTGTGCAGGTATGTGTGTAGGTGCCCATCTGTGGGGGGCAGAGAGCAACCTTGGGTGCCTTCTTCAGGTGCTGTCAATCTTGTTCTGTGAGAGTCTCCTACTTGCTCGGGCTTCACTGTTTTGGCCAGGCTGGTTGGCCACAGAGCCCAGGGACCTGCCTGTCTGTGCTTTGGCAGCCCAGACACTGCAAGCACATGCCACCATACCAGTTTGTTGTTTGTTTTGCTTTGTTTTTAATGTGGATTCTACTCTGAGGATCACACTCAGGTCGTCCTGCTCAAACAGCAAGCCCTCTACTGACTGTTTTAGCCAGGCTCTCCATTGTGATCAAACATCATTATCAGAAGCACCTTGGAGAAGAAAGCATTTATTTCATCTCAAATCTCTCAGGTGACAATCCATCACAGAAAGGGAAAGTCAGAGCAGGAGCTCAAGCAGGAGCCTGGAAGAAGGAGCCGATGGAGAGGTCGCAGGGGGAGTGCTGCCAACTGGCTGGCTCCTCATGGCTTGTTCAGCTTGTCCTGTTACATGCCTCAGGACCACCTGCCTAGAAGTGGCACTGCCCACAATGGGATGCTGGCCCCTCCTATATCAGTCATCCATCAAGAAAATGTCTCACAAGTCTTATCCATGCCAACCTTATGAAGGCATTTTCTCAGCAAAGGTCCACCACCTCTCAGATTACTCAAGCATGTGTCAAGTGGAAAACAAACAAAACCAAACAAAACTCCAAGCAACAACAACAAAAAACCTATTCAGTATATTGAGCCATATCTTCAGCACAAAATTTTATTTTTAATTTTATTTTTATGGTCTGTGGGTCTTTTAAGCATAGCAAAGGGACCCTCATACTTTTAGCACACACCCCTCTTCTTCGTAAAAAATTGAATCTCATCAGCTCTTTGGAAATTCATGTCTTCACCTATGGGTTCCATTTTCAAGCCATCAGTTTGCTATGTTCTGAGGATAGTCTTAAGGTCTTGGTTAAGCAGCATGGTTTTTCCTGGAAAACTAACTCTTCAGATGAAAACAATAGGCCGGTAATGAAAACATGGCAGTCTGGTGACTGATCCAGACAGCTGAGATGTGGTCACCATGATCAAAGGGTCCTTGGAGGAAGGCAGGCTGAGTCCTCACAGAAGGTGATTCATAGTCATGGTGTGACTGCTGCCATGGAGACTGCGGTGTAGGCTTGGGTCATGTAGGCCTGTGGAGGATTTTTTTTTTCATCATTCTGACACACCATCTGTGTGAGGGCTGAGTGACAGAGACTGACCCTAGTAATTTCTCCCCTTGCCTATCACTGTCTACTCATGGGAAATGATATAAAAACCAAGAGTGGCTACAGGCCCTCCTCAGCCCTACCAGGGTCTTGAAGAGATCCCAGACAGTGTCCTTCGCCTTTTCTGCATCTTCATTTTAACTATGGTGCCAAGGAGAGGGACAGGCAGAAGTTGAGGCTGCAGAGCGTTCCATTTATCCTTCCCCCAAGAGAGGGCCCCAGTGCAAGTACTTACTCCATAGCCTTACCTCCCATTCTTCTGTCTACTTTGACATCTTTACTTGTCAAAGGGTTTCCTTGATTTGACTTCACTCCCTGGGTCTTCGTCTTAGTCTAAATGGGCCTCTGTGGTCATACTCTGAAAGTGTCTTTGCCCGATTCCTGGTCTGCCCCATGGCTAATGCCTTTGTCATCACTAATGCTTATAAACCAAACCAAACCAAACAAAACAAAACCACTGCAGAAGCCCAAATCAATAGTATTTTCAAATCTATAAAAGTCTTTCTATGGATCATAGTATGTATCTAAACTTTTTTTTAACCCTAATTGTCCCAACTTAGTAATAATATTAAAAATGAAGCAAGAAGAAATGCTATGTCCAATCCAAACAGCCTCATCACAAACAAAAGTCACCAAGTAAAACACAATAATTTCCAGACAGCATGGAGGGAGAGGGAAGAATGGTGGAAAAATTGGCCTTACCTAGTTTCAACGTATATTATTTCACCATTCTGAGAAGCTCTATCTTAAACAATTGTAAAGACAAGAGACATCAGCACGCAGTCCCAGAATTTTCCTCCATAAAGCAGTCACAGCTTATATAGTGTAATAGAACTGACAGATGTCAGAGCCTGGTGAGGGAATACGATCATTGCCAAGTCTTCCTGAGAGGAACTTTTGCTGTAAGTGTTGGGTACAAGTAATTCAAGATGGAAAATCTGTGGCTAGCCCCACAGCGGAACTGGCAGCCTCAGGCCTCATGCTATTTCCCTTTCTGGGAAGACAGAATATTAGTTTTGCCTAATTATTAAGATAAATATTCATTTATTAACAATCATAACAACACAAACAAGACTCTTACAAGCAGAAAACACTGAGAACAAAATCCTGACCCAGGGCAAATTGCTAGTTCCACAGACAGAAAATCTCTCTCTGTAGAAGCCTGCAAATACATGCAAGATGGAAGGCTGCACTTTGACATGGTGGTGGGAGGAGAGAATGCATTTAGTGTGTGTGTGTGTGTGTGTACATGTGTGTTGGTGTGTCTGTGTGCATGTATGTGTGTTTGTGTGTTTGCACGTGCATGTATGTGTGTGCGTGTGCATGCTCAGGGACAGATTTAGCCATTGTTCCTCAGGAACTGTCCACCTTGTCTTTTGAGATAGTCTCTCCCTGGCCTGGAGCTTGCCAAGTAGACCAGGCTGGCTGTCCAGTAAACCCCAGAAATCCATGTCTGTATTCCCTGCCCGAGATTACAAGCAGCCAGCTCCCTGTTAAAAACCATGGCTTCAGGTTATAGCTTATAGTCCTCTTGCTCTCAGGACAAGCACTATGCAGTCTTTCCAGTCTGGTTGGATCTTGTTCTAGTTTTCTTCTCTGCTGCTCTAATAAAACACTGACCAAAATGTTTATTGACTTGCAGGCTATAGTCTATTATCTAAGGAAGCCAAGGCATGAACTCAAGCAAGAGAGACCCCAGAGGAAGCCGCTTACTCATTTCCAGGTGCAAGCTTAGTTACCTTGCATATGTAGCCCGGGCCACCTTGCCTAGGGGTGATTCTCTATAGAGGGCTAAGTCTTCCTACACTAATTAGCAATCAAGAAAATGTCTGACAGTCATGCCCACAGGTCAGTCTGATGGTGGCAATTCTTCAATGAAGGTTCCCTCTTTCCAGATGTGCCAAGTTGACAACCAAGATTAGCCACCACAAGTCTGCTATTAAGGTCCATCTTTTGTGCTTTTCTATAAACTCTGCAAAAAGTTTCCAAGCTGAAACAAACAACCATCCTTTCTACCCCCATATTTATCTTTAGTATTGTTATGGTGGCTTGAATTAGAAATGTCCCCTATGGGATCAGTTATTTTAACATGTGTTTGCCAGTTGGTGGTGCAGTTTGGGGAGGTTTAAGAAATGAGGACTTGTTGAATGGGGCACATAACTGGGGCTTTGAAATTATGTAACCTCACCCTATTTCCATCTCTCTCTCTCTCTCTCTCGCTCTCTCTCTCTCTCTCTCTCTCTCTGCTTTGTGCTTGCATCTGAAGAAGTGTGTTCTTAGCTTCCTGCTCCTGCTGCCAGGCCTGCCACTTGCTGCCATGCTTTCCTGCCATGACAAACTCTTGTTCCTTTGAAATAGTAAGGCAAAAGAAGATCTTTCTTCTGTGAGTTGCTTTGCTCTTTATTGTTTTTGGAATGAAAATAGCCCCATAGGCTCATATGTTTGAAATCTTGGTCCCCAGTTGATGGAACTGTTTGAGAAGGATTAAGAGGTGTGGCCTTGTTAGAGGAGGTGTGTCAGTGGGGGTGGGTTTTGAGGTTTCAAAAGATTTGCATTGTTCCAAGTGTGCTCTTGCTCCTTCCTTGTAAGATGTGAGCTTCGGTGGCTGTTCCAGCAGCCTGCCGCCATGTATCTTCACTCTACTATCATTGACTCAAACCTTCTGAAACTGTAAGCTCAATTAAATGATTTCTTTCTAAAGTTGCTTCAGCCATGCCACTTTGTCACAGCAATAGAAAAAGACAGATGTTGGTACCAGGAGATGTCTGTGACAGGGAAGACTATGCTGTTTTGGGGAGAAATGTGGAAGAGTTTGGGGCTTTGGACTAGAAAAGTTGAGTGCTATAAGCAGGACTTAAAGGGCTATCCCAACAGAAGCTTAGAGGACAGCTGAGAGCAATGTGACCTGTGGAGACCCAGGTCAAGAGGTTTTAGAGGGGAACACTATTTACCACGGGGCTAGAGACTATCCTTTTGACAGTTTGGCAGTTATTGTGGCTAGTTTCTGCTTTTGTCCTAAGAATGTGCTTGAGGCTAAATTACAGAGATTGGGATAATTTCTTTGGGAGAGAAAATTTCAAGACAGCCTAATATTGACTCTGTCCCACAGTTCTTAGTGATCACGATTATGTAGGTCTAAGAGTAGGCAACATGTGGAAGGTTGGTTTTATGCCCCTAAAAACAACAAAGGAAAGTTGTTATAAATGTAATCCAAGGAGGGGGTCAGGCTCCATCCCAACGCAGGCAGCCAAATGTGGCCGTGTTGGCCATGTGGTTCTAGCTTTGGCATCATGAAGGATACAAGAAAAAGAGATTGTGGAATCTTTCTCTACAGTTAAGGATAGCACTAAAGCCAAGTGTGTGACACTGAGGCCAAGGCCCTGAGAGGCCACTGTGCTGTGCGAAGTGCTGAAATGGAGCATGGATTGTGGTGAAGACTGTAAGATGTTGAAGATGACAGAGCCATGAGACACGAGCCCAAGAGAGCTACATGCAAGCAATAGAACCAGCCCAAGAGAGAGAAGTGTGTTACAGGTCAGCAAAGATGGGAGGATGGAGCCATCCAAGCTTTTTGACAGGAGACATGGAGTTACAGGATTTAAAGTTTACCCTGCTGGGTGGTTCAATATTTCCTCACTTTGCCCAGTTTCCTCCCTGAAAGGCTCTGAAATGCAGGTTTCTGGGCTCCAAGATGGTTTGATATCTGGTTCTAAGCCAGGGTCATAGCAGACGTAGGCTAGCTTTCAAGATTCTGTCCGGTCTGTCTGTCTCCAGTTCCCATCTCACATGGAGCACTGGGATGGCAGGTACACGGCACACTGTCCAGCTCTTTACCTGGGCCCTAGAGGTTATGATTTCAGGGATCAGATCAAGCTCAGGTGTCCAGGCTGTGTGAAGAGTGCTTTCAGCTGCTGAACCATCTCCCCTGTTCTGGGAATTTGTTTTTCCAAGTTCTTTATTATGCTTGTAAGTGGCTGAACTGAGGACTTCCATGGGACAACCCACCTGCAGAGTATAAACATCCATTTAAAGAGTATTTATTTAGAAATCTTATAACGAAACAAGGACTAAATACACATAGTAAAGCAGGAATCTTTACATGGCTTTGGCATTGGTAAGTTTTGTATAACTGTATATAATCATCCATGTGTGCTTGGGGGGGATTCTTTTTATTACCTCCACTGTACAGGTGGAGAGAGTAAGGAAAGTTGTGTCTTCTTCAGAGTCACACAGTGAGACCCTAAGGGACAGCTGTGAAGATGGCTCTTCAAGCTGCAGGTCTGTGTCCCTACCCCTTCCCAGGAATGACGACTTCTGGCTCCTTTAAAAATCTGACACGTGTTTCTATAGAAATAAAATTCTCACCCTGAGCAAGACTCCTCTCTAGCATTCCTCTAAGCTAGCAAGGCAGGGGTGGAAAGGGTGTCTGGGCGGTGTGCAGCCTCCCAGAGTCAGGGGTTGGCAGAAACATTTCCATAACAAAGGCGGGCTGGGAGTTGTGTGTGTCTGCCCGTGATGTGATCCACATTTAATGCTTATCTGAGTGAGAGGGAATTTGATTAGAACGAATATAAAGCCCAATTCAGAGAACAAAACCACTAATTCAAAGGTGGTTTTCCTATGGATGTAAAATGCTTCAAGCCTGTTAAAAGGACTGATTCCATTCCCAGGGAGGAGGACCTCATATTCTGTCTGATTTCTCGATCCAGAGCATAACCAAGGGATGCTGCTTGGGCTGTTTGCTGGGGTGGGAGGCTGGCATTGCCAGAAGCTAGCAGGACCAGCAGGCAGTGCTAGTCCTAAGGGGAACACAGGTTCAAATGTGGGGGTCAGGGAGGCCTGGGCCCTTCAGATCCACCCCCGTGAGGAAACATCTCTTAGCATCTGCAGCTTCCCATACTCAAAGCTTGCAAACACTGCAATGTCCTGATAACATTTGTTTTGTTTCCTTTTGGCTAATTTTATCAAGGTCTGGGGTCGTTATTAGCCAGATCACAAAAGTAAGAGCTCATTAATATGGATCAGCTCTGAAACCCTATGATTTCATCTGTTAATTTGATCTTGTTTTTCCTTGTTTATGGCAATTAAATCAGACCTTGATAAAAATAAAATGAAAAACAGGAGCCACCAGCAAGCACAGCCGTTGTGATCACTCATCAGAAAGCCAAGCAGACTCTCCAATAAATCGTGCCAGGGTTTTTAAGGACTAGACGATTACCTGCTTAAACAGCATGGAATCGACCAGTAAAATGTAGCAAAGAACACCCCGTTAGATCCAAATGGAACAGATGGACAGTTGTACTTCGGGGAATGTTCATGGGGCCTGTTTCCTCCCCTTCAAGCTAGGGAGGGCAGAAGCCACTGGCCCTCCTGGGTATAGAGGAGAGACAGCTTCCCTCCCTGACCCTCCCCTACACCCTCCTGGCAACAGAGGGAGAACTGCTCAGCTGCCACCGAGACCTCACTCCAAACCGCAATGATGGTTAAGAAAAGCACTAAATGTCATGGGCAGATAGGTGGGAGGAGGGGCACAGAGCACGGGAATGACAGCCAGTGATGAGACGGATGTGACCTCTGCTGTCACAGAGCAGGCTGTGTGTCACTGTGGTGGGACGGTTGTCACTCTTTTTGGCCTGGACTCCGTTGGGGGATCCACCACCTTCCAGGTTCCCTGGGGACACTGAGCTGTCTTCTGCAATTGAAGTTGAACGCGTTAACAGCTGGCTTTCATTGTTTTCCTGAAAGGACAAGAGCACTGCCCATTCCAGAGTCCTGGGTTGCAGGATGCTTGGGCTTTCTGGGGCCACTATGGCCAGCGGGTTGGAGGTCTTTGTGGTACTTGCTACAGCATGTAGGTTGGTGGTAGCAACAGGGTTTCTTGCTAACAGACCCGGTTGGGCTCTGCTTTTCTAGGTGCCCTGTGCCTGTTCAGTTACCAATATCTTAGAAACAAAATCTTGTGCTTAGTGTGGCCAGATTGTTTCTATTGCTTGCACTTGAGAGCCTAGCATGCAGGGACAGCAAATTTTCACCCAATGGACGAGTTGGTGCCTGTGCCCAGGCAGATAGACAGTGCAGGGGCCAACTTCTTTATCTCCTGAGCAATAAACTTTACTTCTGTAGGGCCAGAAATGGGGCTCAGAGTCCTCTCATGCCGCCTGGAGCACAGTTTGCCTCTGAGAGATTCTCAGCTGGGCTTTTCTGAGGAAAGTTTATTTATTATTTTCTGGGGAAGCTGTCTTTAAAAATTTGTCTCTCTTCTCTCCACATAATTGCACTATTTCTTTAAGCTTTTCCGTAGCAATCTGGCCCTATTTGCCTCTCAGGTCTCTGCAGGGATCTGTGTGTAGCCAACTTGGCACCTGCTGTCTGCTGGTCCCTCACACCTTGGGATGGCTTGTCTCGGTGCCTGCAGGTCTGTTTGCTTGAAGAGCATCCAGCTCCTCCGATTCCTTTGTCTCTCAGCCCTCCTTCCCTGATTTGGTCTTTCTGCTAAGTCCACAGAGCTGGTTAAAATGGGTCTCCTGAAGATTGCTGACTTCTTTTCTTAAATTCTGTTGTCTGATTTTTTTCAGATGGCGGTTCCCACAATGCTGTCTTCTCCTGTCCCCCTCCCTCTCTCCAGACCAACATTTTTAGATCTTTGACCTGTTTTTGTCTGTTGTTTGGCATTCTCTCTCCTTCTGTACTAGAGAAATTTCCAACATCTTCCAAAAACAGACCTGGAAATTTGGGCTTGGTAATTAATTTGTTCCTTAAAAACATTTAAATTGATACAAAATAATTGAATATGTATATAGGCCTATAATTCAACACTTTGATGTGGGTATACATTATGTGATGATCCATTCAGGGTAATTAGAATATTCATCATCTCACACATTTATCATATGTGTCTATATTTGTGTATGCGTGTGTGTGTGTGTGTGTGTGTGTGTGTGTGTGTGTGTGTTGTGAGCGTCTCTCTTGTACCCACTGGAAACCCATAACAAATTATTGTCACCAACAGTCATCTTATTTAATAGCTTTTTGGAAAAGGAAAATCCTAATCATGCCACAATTTTGACCCAAAGATGCCTTGTGCGGTTGCCAAAGAAATTACTCGTCCTTAGCTTCTGACTCCCTGTGTTTTCCTGGTCTTCATGTCCCAAGCGCACTCACTATTGCGGGTTATTCAGCAGTTCACAATGACGCCTGGAATTTTTTTTAAGTCTTCAAAGGACTGCACTGTGCTCGTGAGTGGCTGGTGCCAGGTGCCAGGTGGTCCTCATCAGTTGTTTGTATATCTGCCCTGGCCCCTTCTGACGATGTCTGTTACCTTCTGGGAGCCTGGCTCTCCCCTGGTGATGACTTCAAATGACTGTGGCATTACCCTCAAGAGGTCCTGATGCCTCTAGGTTTTGCTGCAGTCACTGGTCACCACCTCATCTTGCCTTTGCCAATGCCATGGCACACTGTGCCTTCTTCCAACACTTCAGAAGGTGGGAGGGTTGCCTCACTGCCTTTTCTTTAATGCGTTGTCATTCCTCCTTCTATAAGAGTACGGATGTCAACATTTACTAAGAACAAAGATTATGTTGTTGTTTATATTTATAATTTACCTTTTTCCTCTAAGTTCTTACTTCTCTCTTGCAATGTTGGAAGATGCAGAAAAATGATGCTTGTTTGACTCTTTTCCAGCAAGAAGTCTCTTTAGAAGACTAGCACTTGCTCAGTTTCCTGGGTCAGGTAAGTCAGTTTTTCAAGGGCTGCCCTGTCAGACACCTCACACTTCCTGGATCTGCCCATGTGGACATGTGTGGAGCATCTCCTGAGCTGGTAGACCTCGACTTGGACCACAAAATTGATAGTGTTTTCTTTCTTTTATTTTTATTTTTTTTCCATTTGGGAAATTCTGGTAAGACAGGGTTTGGACATTAGGCCGCATAGGTGCATGGCTCTCTACATGTAAATATACTAGACGGATAAGATTCACCTACTCATTTCTGCGCCTTCCTAGCTTCTCTGAAGAACTGCAGTCAGAAGCCAGCTGTGTATCATTTTGCCAGTTTTCCTGAACTAGACTTGATAAAGCTCCTGTGTTAGTCAGGGTGAATTTCTTTCTCTCTGTCTCTGTCCCTCTGTCTCTGTCTCTCTCTGTCTCTGTGTGTGTGTAGAAATTGTTTTATTGGAATGATTTACAGGCTGCAGTCCAGCTAATCCAACAATGGCTGGCTGTGAATTGAAAGTCCAGGAATCCACTCCACACGGCTGGATGTCTCAGCTGGCATTCAGTCTACACTGGAATCCCAAAGAAGTAGGCTCTAATGCCAGTGAAGAACGGAGCTTGTTAGCAAAGCTAGAGCAAGCAGACAAAGAAGAAAAGCTTCTTTCTTCCATGTTCTTTGCAGCAGAAGATGTGCTCAGATTGAAGCTGCGTCTTCCCTTCAGAAGATCCGGATCGCAGGTTTGTGTCTATGTGCCTTAAAGGTTGGAACTAGAAGTGGATTCACCCACTTAAAACCAAGCAAAAAATAGCTCACAGGTGTAGCCTCCATTTCTGAATGGCAGTTCATTCCAGATGTAGTCAGGTTGATAACTGTATCAGCCACATCAGCCCCCTTCCTTCTGCTTCCCACTCTGTATTTTCTCTTATGGCTGCTGTCACACTTTTATCTTAAAATAGCTGTTCTGTGATTCATTACTTAATACCTGTTTTCCCTAGGATGACAAGGAGGGGAGGGAATGCCTGCTGGCCTACTGCTGTATTTTCAATATCTAAAGCTCTGCCTGGCACTTGACATGTGATAGGAGATCAATACCTACTTGCTGAATTATTCAATCTAAGATACCATAATTATAACTGCTATGCCAGACTAAAACCCCAAAGTTGATTATTTTCCTGCTAGTAGCTGCTTGGAGATAGAGAGAAGATATGAGTCTTTCGGGATAGTGTTTCCATTACATAAAGTCATCTCAGGTCCACTGTACCTGTCTCTAACTGGGGTTATCATCACCAACCCCCGGGTCTATAACGGGGCCCATACTCGGGCAAAATTATGAAATTGACAATATTTAATTTTGAGATATAAAGCTTCCCATCGATACCAAGCAAGCTCTGGATATTGTCTTCAGGAGTTTAAAATCTATAGAAATCGTTACTCTAGAGAGTGGTTTTGTACACATGGCATCACCAGTTATTAGCGCAGTGCAAATGAAGTTATCTTACATAAATACGTGGAACATGTTTGGATGTGTTTCTGAGCCACATTTCTCCAAATCCTTGGAAGATTGCTTTTAATCACTACTGCTCTGTGACAACTATTGTCCACTTGAAACAACCTAGACTCACCTGGGGGAAGAGTCTCAAAGAGAGATGGTTTATGCAGGGTTGGCCTGTGGACATGTCTGTGGGAGCTTGCCTTAGTTAAGTTAATTGATGGGGAAGACCCATCACACTGAGAGCTGCACCATTCCCCATGTAGGTCTTGAACTGTCCGAGAGTGAAGAAATAGAGTTGAGTACAAGCAAACAAGAGTACATACATCCATTTTTTTCCCCTGCTCTTGACTGTGGATGTGGTGTGCCTAGCTAAGTAAAGCTCTTGCCGTGACTTTCCCATAAGGTTAGATTATAATCTGGGGTTATAATCTGTGGGTTCTGAGGGTCTGTTCCTCCCTGCTCACGCATGAGCTTTCCCAGCAGCACCATCCCCCCAGCCCCGGCTCACAGCGCACCTGTTGCTCCACAGCAGACTGGTCATTGTGACTTTTTGATGTCGCTGCAGTGCATCTCGATATTATCTTGCTAATATCACTGTGGGAATATGCCCAAATTACTATGTTGAAGTTCATGGCCAAGTTCCTTCTAGGAACTGAACCAGGTTGTCATGTCCATTTACAGTATTTCAAGACCCACTTAATAACTGACAGGACCAGGGAAATCTGTGCCTCAAGTAATCCTATTCATCCTCCTAAGATTTTGATCTTCCCGGCAGTAGAAAACAAAACCATTAATTAGTGCAAATACATGCATTTTTGCTGTGATTGGTACACGGGAACAGTCAGAAACGGGATCATAATCTGAATATTAAAGCTGAACTTCAATACGTAATCGATTGAAGTGTGACTAGCAAAGTCATATGATAAGCAAAGTCATGTGACAGAGACAAGTTGTCCCTGGAACCAAAAGTGGACTACGAGGTGTTGAATGTTTGTATGACTGTGTGTTCCTCTTCGTTACCTGCCGAGGTCACCTGGCTTTTAAAAGTCAACTAACATTACCATCTGTCCCCTCTTTCACATCCCGTGGAATGCAAGGCACTACAACTGTACAGTCCCAGGAGCCTAGGTTCTTGTGGTCATTCTGGCTTTGGATTTTTCTCTTTCTGAATGCTCTAGGTTGGATCTACAGCACTTCCCAAAGGCCCGTGTGTTGAAGACTTAGTGACCAGCTGGCACTGTTGGGCAGTAGTGGGAGGGAGTTTGGAGGAAGTTCTGTCCCTGGGGATACACCCTTGAAAAGGATATTGCAATCTTGCCACCACTCACTCACCATTGCTTCCTATCAGCAAGAGATAACCAGCCACCTCTACCGTGCACATCTGAGGTTCTGCCTCTTTACAAGTCCAAAGGCACCAGGGCCGAGCAACTACGGACTGAAACCTCTGAAATCATGAGCTGAAATAAAGCTCTTCTTTCATTTTTCCCAGAATTTTGTCACAGAGACAGAAAACTGGCTGACAGTGAATTTTTGACTCTATTTCTGACTCCAATCTAGGACCTCTTTCTGCTTCCCCATCCTCAGGACAACAGTGGGCCACTCAGGGTGGTAGAGATAAGAGACTTTATAACAGAGGCATGGAAAGAAGCTGGACCCCACATTTCCACATTTCCATGGAGAGACTATGATTACTCTGCCACAGCGAACTCTTATTGTCCTGTTCTTTCAAAGTCTCTGTCATATTTTTCTGGCCCTGTCCTGTCTTTTCCATCCTCTTCTTTTATTTTCTCTTCCCTTTGACTCTACATTCATTTTTAAATGAATTCTGTACTTTGCCGAAATTATAAGTACATGAATACAATGAATTAAAACTACTGATGCATAGAGACCTTTTACTGAAATTTCTGTCTTTCCCTTTCTAATATCAGCAATTTTTAAGATTTTGCATCTTTTGTGTATATGCACATGAACAAAAGTGCACATATATGTGTGAATACTTAGTGCTTAATGTGTGTGTGTGTGTGTGTACAAGTACACATAAATATGTATCTGGGTGTGGAGACTGGGGCATGACTTTAGATGTTGTTCTTTAGGTATCATTTGCCTTTTCTTTTTAACTTTGAGACTAAGTCTCCTCTGGAAGGAGGCTAGACTGGCTGATGACCCTCAGAGATTTGTCTATTTTCTGTATCTTAGGCACTATGCTGCAAGTAAGTGCTACCTACTTGGCTCCTTCCTTCCTTCCTTCCTTCCTTCCCTCCTTCCTTCCTCTCTTTTTTTTTAACATGGGTTTTGGAACTGAACTCAGACAAGCACTGTACTGACTGAACCATCTTCCCAGCATTTTTGCTAACACTTTGAAGCGCTTCCAACCCTATTATCATAAAGTGATATCACATTGTTGATTAATATCCATTTTCCTGATTGTTACTGAGGACAGTTTGTCCTGTATTATCTGTTGGCTCTTTTGGATGTCTTCTGTGAATAACAACTTTATGTCTTTTGCCTTAGAGGCCAATACTTTTTTTCTTCTTCTAGCAAATCTGATTTTTCAGATATCACAAATGAATATTGAAGTATTGATTCACCACACAAAAGTACCTACAGGGACTGTCCAGTGCCCCACTAACCTTCATCAAAGGACATTCTCCGAGGTTCTTCCTGCCACCTTCAATAATTACCATGTCTTTCTGATTGGGGCCCATAATCCTTCAGAGAAAACCTGTAAGACAAGATTTCACTCTGTCTCACAAGATGACCTTGAACTCACAGTCCTTTGATTTTTTTTTTAACATAAATGCCAACATTACAGGCTTGTGCCACCACACCCAGTCTGCCCTTAAATGTTTGATGTGCCAATGCAGAATAAGTCTAAGCAATATATCAGCCTGGGGACCATTGCAAGCAAATGCTAGCCTCTTCACTATGACAACAGGTACTTGACACTGGAGAACTGACCCAGAGAGTTGAGGAAGATCGGTACACTGGCACCTTGGTAGCATTTGGTTATTTCACTGTTTGGGTTTGTGAAGGATAACCCTGCTTTTAGCATGGTAACTCAAGGTTCTATCCTATGTAGATAGTGCCTATTATTGTTATTATTATCATTATTATTATTATTATTATTATTTCCAAAGGTCTTAGAGAGGATGATAAACTAAAATGTCACCTTATCGTTGTGAGGTAACATTTTACTTGAGTTAAAAATTAAGTCCCTATACTGCACAAGAACCCACAGACTTTTCTATGACATACCACTACTTTATAAAATGAGGTATCTCTGAGTTTTATGCTGAAAATACAAAAGTCTAGAACTGAGAATTTACCCATAGAGTTAAAAGTGTAAAGGATTTTTGATCTGACATTAAAGACAACTCAATTTTTCTTTATTTTAAAATTTATTTGTAGATGTCACTGGGCCTCTGAAAAGTTTCTTCTGGGAAGATGTATGCACATGCATGTACACACACACACACATCCATATACACGTATGTGCACATGCACACACATACATATATTTACACACATACATACAGGTGCACATATATACATGTACATTCACACACATACATACACACAGGTACACACACGTGCACACTTACACATAAGATCTGTTCATCATTTCAGAGTATTCAACATGCTCCCTGAAACTCACTCAAGAGACCTATATTAAGATTTCTAATCAGTGCAGGCTTGTAGTCTGAGCACTCTGTGAGGCAGAAGCAGGAGGATTTCTGTGAGTTCGAGGTCAGTATGGTCTACAAAGAGTCCAAGACATCCAGACCTACACAGAGAAACCTTGTCTCAAAAAACAAAACAACAACAAAAAACACAACAATAACCCCAAAACCAAAACAAAAAACAAAAATGAAAACAAAACTTCTAATCAAATCCAGAGACTCTAAGCAGCCTGTCAAAAAATAAGAAATATACTTAAGATCCCATGATCCCTGCTGCATTTCTCTTTTCAAGGTGTGCCCCTTGACTCAGCCAAGACTACTGACTCAGAAATTAAAGCTGTAGACAAGATTTTGAGTGAGCTATTAGTAGCCAACTGGAATAAGCCTGTTTCATGAGCCAGTTGTGTTCTCAGAGTGATTCTTTCCTTGGCAATGTCGTAGCTACCCCCATGGGCTGATCACAACCTCCATCCCATCCAGGCCATCTCTTGTTCTGTTCCCGGCAGCGTTTTCTGTTTCCTTCCTGCACTATGTCCTTTCAACCTTGTTTTGCTCACTGTAATTCTTTTGCCTTTAATTATTCATGAAGATGCCTTTGCTAGTAAACTCACATTTTCTTTAGGGTTTTCTTACACCCACAGCAGGGTTGGGTGGGTGAGCTGGGGCCTCTTCTGTCTAGACTAATATCTGATTCAGGTTTATATGCTAACAATGAAACCAGTGTGAAAGGTAAAGAATGCTCATGTTTTAGTCACTCTTCAATGGCTGGGAGACACTGTGACCAAGACGACTTCTAAAAGGAGGCATTTAACTGGAGGCTTGGCTGAAGTTCCAGAGGGTGAGTCTGTGACCAGCATGGTGGGAGCATGGCAGCAGACAGGCAGGCATGGCGCTGGAGATGTAGCTCAGTCCTTACATCTTCCCTGCAAGTAGGAAGCAGAGAGCAAGAGACTGGGAGTGGCATGGGATTTTGAAATGTCAAGACCCACTCTCCAGTGACACACCTCCCCCAATAAGGCCACGTGAACTTCAAA
>REGO01000220.1:12054-25408 GCA_010120015.1 Rhombomys opimus | reverse complement strand
GCAACTCTCTGTAAATGACCCCGTGAGGGAGGCCTGAAGTGGGCGAAGGTCAGGTCTAAATCCATGGCCTCTTCTCCCCAGCCCAAGGACTCAACAGGGGTCTTGCACACAGAAGATAATAAATAAATGGATCAGGGCCTCATGATTAGTCAGTAAATTGATCAGTCCACAAATAACTTGGGGGTCCATGGAAATGGGGAATAGAGATAATCAAAAACTAAAACACAGAATGGCTGGAGCACAAAGGCCTTGCTTCCTTTTCAGTGAAGTGTGTTTAATTTTTAAACTGAAAACAAAAAGGGAAAGGGCAAAACAAAGCCCAGTGTGACCAGGGATGGGTGGAGAAGGGGAAGAGGAAAACAAGAGACGGCTCACAGAGAAGGCACATTCTCTAGGCCTCCTCAGAGAGTGCCTGACACTGAGAGAGAGGGAAAGAAAACTTCTTTCTTATTTCCCTGGCAAATGCTTGCTTTTTCTTTCTTTCTTTTTTTTTTCCGTAATCCTTTGCCATTTGGAGGACACTCGTTAATCTGCAAAGCAAGCCCCCTTTCCAGGCCATTAGTGCCAGGACGATGTGAAATAGCAGCCATCCTGGGCCATTAGTGCCATGGTCATTTAAAACACCAGCCCGTTCAGGTTATTAGCGAGCCAGGGCAATTTGAGTGAACAACCTGTCCAGGCAATTAATGCCAAGGTAATTTAAAGTGCCACACCATTCGTGGGCCTGTCAATTAGCAAGGAGTCTTCCATTTATACAAATGGAGCATGCAACTGCTTGGGCATATTGGGGTACCTCCCTTAGATGAAGGAGGGTGTCCGACTTTCCCATTCTGTGCCTAGGCTTCCTCCCCGACTTCAGGCCAGCTTCTGGACTTCTTACCCATCGGCGGAGACAAAGCCACAAATCTTAGTGATACTGGCTTCAGTACCCAGTGGCGTCTTGTACAAAGTGTTGGGCTACCGTGAGAGCCTTTTCCACAGCCCCGGAGCACATATTGTAATGCAGATTGCATCCCCACCCCAGAGAGCCAGGGCACCATTCACCAGCTTCTGCAGTGGTCCCACTGAGTGCCAGAGTGTGCCAGCTGTCTGGGTATCACATAGACCAGCCACACTCTTGGCACGCCAGAGGGGGTTGGGTGCCATCTCCCATTTTCTGCAAAATCCAGCCCAGAAGCACAGACGACTCTGTGTTCTGGGTGTTCCTGAAGCGATTAGTGCTGCTGTCACTCAAACGCATCATGACTGAACCTGGGCAAGTTCGAGGAAGGCGCCGGCTTGCGCCAGCTGGCTCACGAGCACTCCTCAATGCTCCTGCCTGTCCCCGAGTGGAGTTCTCAGGTGGCTTTTATCGGTGCTGGCTCCCAGAAACACGGGCCTTCCGGGTCATCTGTGGAATGTGGGACCCGTAAGCTGCAGTGTGAGATGAGGGCTGTCTGCGCATCGCAAGGCAGAAAGCATCAATCAACTTTATGAGGAACTTTGACCTTCGTGGGTGAGCCAAAACAACCTCATAGACCCTAAAATATTCTTATGTTGCTCATTATCATTCTGATAACCGTTTAGCACGTACAAAGCCTGTCTGATGAAACACGACCTGTACAGTCTTTTCCGAGTTGCCTTGATTAATCAATTCTGTTCAATGGTGGAGTTTAATCCATTCATTTAAAAACCTTTGTCAAACACATGTTCAGGCTACAGCACTAGGAGCCTTGCACCGGCATTAAATAGGAAAGCCCTCTGTCTCTAAGAATTTACAAGCTCACTCTATTTCTCTGTCAAATCCCTTTGTGGTACTAATCACAAATTCAATAAATTCCACCAGTTTCAGAAGAAAGGTGTTCAAAGGGGACATCAGGATTCACGAAGGAATGACAAGAATTTAAGTCGGGGATTAGGACAGAGAATGAGCTGGACAAAGAGTCAAATATGAGGTAGAGAAAACTGAGTTTTCTAGGATGTACTGAAAACCCAGGTCTTGGGGCTCCAGTCCAGGGTATGGCATTCCAGATTGCTATGGTGAGAAGGAACAGCTGCTGACATTTCCAGGCCATCAGTAGAGAAGCCAAAGCAAACCAGTAATGTTTGGCTTTAAGTGATATAGATGATATAGATGATATAGATGATATAGATGATATAGATGATATAGATGATATAGATGATATAGATGATATAGATGATATAGATATAGATATAGATATTTATGTAGGATAGAGAGAGCTTTGAGAAGTATTCACATGGAGGTGGTAATTTTTTAAGTGTGTGCGCGTGTGTGTATGTGTTCACACGCACACATGTTTGCGTGTTGTTAGGCACACTTGTATGGAGGTGAAAGGAAAACCTTATATGTTTACCCTCACCTTATAGGAGACAGAGCATCATGTTCACTGCTGCCAGGCTGCATGGTTCCCGAATTCCCAGGGCTTCACCTGCCTTCACCTTCCACATCACTACGGGAGTGCCAGGATCACAGATGTATGTATGATGTGTGGCTGCCTCTATTTGGGTTCTGAGAATCCAAACTCAGGTCCTCACAATTTTGCAGCAAGTGCTTTGCCACCTGGACCATCTCCTTAGTCCAATGAGGAGAAGGTAAGCAGTAAGGACTGTGTTTTTATGACAATACCTAAGTCCTGAAGATCTCTGCCCTTATAATGCTTAACTATTCTTTGCTAAATCCTTCAAGGCCAAATCCAGTATCATCCCTTCCCAGACAAATTCTTCTGCTCTCTCCTAGAAGCCTGAACTAATTCCTAATTTCCTTACTGCAGTTATTTATTTCTATGTGGTATAGTTACTGGTATTTGTGGGAAGCAAGCAGATTAGGAAGTTTCTTACTGTTCTAAACCACTAAATTCTACCAACAGTCTAATATTCTCAAGAATCCATATTTCCCACATTGTCCCTTTAAGAATTTTTTTCTTTTCTTTTTAAATATATATTAGGTTATTTACTTTACATCCCAAGGATATCTCCTCCCTTTCCTCCTCTCCTTCCCCGCTCCCTTTGCCCCCCAAAAGAGAAGCGCCCTCCACTCATATTAACCTTCCCCATCATATCAAATCACATCAGGACTGAGCATAGCTTCACGCTTTGAGGCCAGGCAAGGTAGCGCTGCCTGGGGGAAGTGATCCAGAAGTAGGTAATATAGTCCATGTTAGAGACAGCTCCGACGGCCCCTCCACTCGTCAGGCACCTCGTATGAAGACCAGGTCTCTCATTGGCTACCTGTGTGCAGGGGCCCTAGGTCTAGACCATATATGCTCCCTAGCTGATGTCTCATTCTTTGAAAGCTCCCAGGGAACTGGTTTAGTTGTCTCTGTTGGTCTTCTTGTGAGGTTCCTATCCCCTCCAGGTCCTTTCATCCTTCCCAACACTTCCACAGGACCCCCGGAGTTCCACCAACATTCACTTGTTATTTATTTGTGCACACATGGGTCACAGCACAGCTGCAGAGGTGAGGATACAGCTTAAAGAGACTGATTCTTTCCTCCTGCCATGCAGGTCCCCGTTTTCAGGCTTGGCAGCAAGCTCCTTTACTGGCTGAGCCGTCTCACTAGCCCCCAGACTGATTTTTAGGTAAATATAACAAAACCCAGTTAAGATGTGTCTTGGTTTCCTATTTAGACGCTGTGAAGTACAACTGTGGTTATTTATGACCATGGTTCCACTTTTAATTATAGCTTCCATAAGGCCTATTGTAGATATTTTAAATCTTTTATTATATCATAATATTCCTAGCATATTGCTCTACACATATACAGTTAAGGGACTTTTATAATATTGAATTGAATCTGCTTCCTATAACTTGTATACTAAATACATTAAAACTCACCAGGGTACGGGCAGGAGGTGGCTTCATTTCTCTTCAACCACTGCTTCCTAATGTCTTTGGACAAATATCCCTTTACTGTGTCTTTGTGGATTCTCTGATTAAATATCTTCAAAGACATTTTCATTGACAGGAAAATTCCCATTTCGATAGTTAAGATTCGCTTTCAGTTATTAAAAAATCCAGGGTAGTCATGCTTATATTTTCAACCTCAAGTTCAATTAGAAATTCCTCCCCTGTGCTCTAGGCTCAAGCCTAACCCATGGATGGGGAATCTGCAATGGGCTTGAAGTGCATTAGTCCAATTCAAATGGACAGAGATATGACTTGGGTACTTTGTATATGTTTGGTTCTATTGACTTCATGAAAATAAAACAAAACAAACAAAAAACAAGGTAAAGGTTTGGTTTAAACTATTGTGAACTGTCAAATTCTTCATGTGCTTACAATGTTCTGGAAATGAGAGAAAACTTTAAGACTTTAATGAAGCAGGCATCAAATCCAAATATTATTGCAGCACAGAGCTGAAGTACCCTTTGCAGGGAAAAGGCTAATAAAAATTTGCTTTGCGTTCTGAATTTGGAATTAGCATCTGACTATCCCCTTGGAATTATAACTCTTGCATTGTTACACACTAAATAGCTACACTTGTCTTGTTAATAAAATCATAGTAATTGAGTAGCATTTTCATTAAGAGAGGAGTATGGTTCATTTTGGAGACAGATGAAAAAAAGCAACCTGGAAATGCCACAGGAGTTCTGCTCTTCCGTTCAGGTGGCAGAGGATCCATACTAATGGGAAGGTGTTTTGAACAAACACAGCAGCAAGCCACACACTGTTGCCCTCTCTTGGGGTCAGCACTGTGTGTCTCTGCTTTGGAGATTATCTGGTATTCGTCTGTCTCTGGACTGCCTCATTAGCCAGCGGAGTGGCTGTACACATCTCCGGCAGAGACGTACACAGTGGTTTAGAACTGCCTCAGATCTGCAGATCACGGAGTGGTGGAAGTGGGCAGAGAATCACTAAAGATGTCACTCCTCCACACTGAGAACGAAAGACTCAGCACACAGCACTCCAAGCCAACCAGCTAGCAGCACATCCTCCACACGGCAAGAAAGCCTGGACACGGAATGCAGAGAGCCCGGCTTTGGAAATGGCTTCTCACTCTCTGAAAAGGCGCAGGAGAACGGTCCCATTCTGGAAAAAAATCATCAGGAGGTGACACAGCCTCATAGATTGCATTTATGAAAATCATTTTCAGAGTGTATGCACACTTGCTATACATTCTCTAGACACAGGGTCTTGAAGAGGGTGACTGTGGTTGCCAAGGAAGACAGCAGAATATCTTGCCGAGCTCTGTCCAGCTGAACATCAGGTGATCGCTGCCCTAAAGAGAAGAGAAGGCTGAGGGGAAGGTATCCCTTTCAACTCAAGGTAAGAGTCCTCTGCTTAGCGTAGACTGAAGCTAGGCAAGCTGAGAGGGAGCCGGGTGCTAAGCAGCTGGTGTTTTTATAAAGACCTAAGTACTTCTTCGGATCTCCCATGCCATCCTCATTTGGAGATGCCTGCTGATCAAGGCGTCGAGCACAGCATTGATTAGAGGGGGCATTTCAAACAACTGTAAGCTCGTGTGCTTACACCTCAGAATTCCAAAACTTCCGCTGTTTCTTTACAAAGCATTTATTTACTGTCATAATCGCTGTTGCCTGACAAGGGTAGGTGTATTGACTATTACAGACTCAAATTCTGAGTTAATGTCCAGACACATGTTTGGGTAGGAGAAAGGGAGAGAGGGAGGACTTGGCTGAAGTATGAGTGGGTCTATGACAGAGGGCTCAGCTTCTCCCCATGGGCACTCTTGTCTGGAAGACCCTTTCAAGAATTCTGAGTCAAAGGGATCTTTCATCCCTTGTCCTACACTGATTTCCCCTCTTCAGGGCAGAGGTGTAACCATTGCTGAAGCGTTTTCCATCAGCTGAAGACAGTTCCTAGAGAGAAGCAGAGCTGTGAGTTAAGGACTGGCAGTGACCTGCCTGTCTACAGGTGGTCTCTGAGGCTCCACTTAGGATGTTCAAGGATTCTGATTTCCTCCCCTTCTGCATAGAGGCTTGGAGCTCAGGGAGGAGTCAGGCACGAACTTCAGCATATGTCTTAGAAGAAACTTAGGTGCAATGGTATGGAGTCCAGGGGCGTTAACTAGGGCAATTCACAAAACTGAGAGATGCTCTTGAAGCCTACAAACCATGCAGAGAAAGGACTTTGCTTCACTTGTCATAGATTGGGAATGACATTAAAGGAAAGAGGTCTCAGGAAGGGTCAGATAAGCTGGGGAAAGCTTGGGGACAGTCCATCTGTGGGTTTACTTGGTGGGGTATTTGGCTGGGCTTTTAAACCAACGACGGTCCTGGGATCCACTGAGACCAAGAACATCTGAATTGGGACTATGCACTCCATGAGTCTTTGAATAATATGCTGAGAGTTTGGGGATCCCTGTCATAGTCCATTCATGTTAGCCTTATTAATTATGTAATTACAGGAGAAGACCTATCTAATTAACTTCTTAAGGACTGGTGAAAAGCAATATGCTGTACAGGGAAGGAGCAACAGACGAGGTTGTCTGTCTTAAGGACAAATGATTCAGGTAGAGGCAGAAATGCAAACAGAGCATGGAGAAGAGATTTGGAAAGTACTGTTTACAGGAGAATGACTCAGGGATCTGAACTACAGCTCACCAATTTCCTACCACTATGCTTTAGACAAGAACCATGAAAAGGCTGGAGATTAGCTTTCAACACTAGAAGCATCTTCCTTTCCTCTTGTATGTAAGGAAAGAATATTTCTAAATTCTCTTGCTTTTGTGAAGATACGGAAGCTTTTAAAGTCTAAATTACATAGCTCCAACTGGAAGCTTCCTACCCAACCAGGTACAAAGTTTCTTTCACTTGTCCTGAAAGAACACGCACACACACACACACACACACACACACACACACACACATGCACGCACACCATACCACACTCATACACACAGGCCACACACAACATATACATACACACATACACACATCTTCATAACACACCACACACACACACACCCTACACACACTCACACAATTGGCAACTATGCAGGTCTTCTAAGTAGGCGATGACGAAAAATGAATTCAAAATCAGATGTGTAATGAATGTCTCCAAGGGGTTTCTGGCAGTGCTCTCCTGTGTCGCATAGCGTGACTTCACTGCAGCCTCTGTTCTGAGCACACAGTGGGACCACTTTGCACCACGTGTGCCGGTACTCCAGATACTGCAAACACTGCTGAAAACATCTAGGCCCAGACCTGAGATGTGGTGTGTTATGACCTGTAATATTTTAGCTGCAGGTACAAAGTGTCTTGCTCTTGTAGAAACAGTAGTTTGTCTGTGGGGCGTTTCAGAGGCCCCTGCCACTCTTCCAGCTGAGTGCTAAACACATAAACCTTTGGATAGACCACATTGGAGGGTTAGGTTTTTTATGTTTATGCTTGTTTTTCTGACTTGCATTTCATTAAAAAGATGATTAAATGAATTTTGGTTTGGGACCAGGACAGCACGTCCAGCCATTTTTGTGATGGTCCTAAACATAGTTCTGTCATTTTGTGCTGTATATTTACATGAACTGGTTCTCTTAGCAACGATGACCCTAAAAATCAAGATTGATCAACTCTTAAAAATGTGATAGATGCCCTACATACTGCAATTCGAAATATTCAGCCAAGACTTATATTTTTACACAAAACAAACGGTATATCATCTCATTACTATGCAAATTTCCTTACATCTTTCATAGACACTAAAATTAAATATATATAATAATTGTCTGAGAATGTTTCATTCATTGTTTATTATTAGTACATGCTTTGTTTGTGCATAAAGCTATATGCCTAAGGTCACAAAACACTTTACTGGGTGGGGCCTGGGGAGATGGCTCTTGCAGACCGCTCAGGTTCAGCTCCCCAGTCCTCACATTACTGGCTAAGAGTGGAAGTAACCCCATTTCCAGGGATCCAATTCCTTCTTCTGGCCTCTGCGGATACCTGCACACACATGCTACACATAAACTCACACACACACACACACACACACACACACACACACACACACACTTTAAAAATATCTTCTTAAAAGTACCAAGCGAGAAGTCATGAAGAGTGGAAAGAGTATAAGAAACCCGTATGTAAAGCATGGAAGCACCGATGGCCCCCAGGCCCGAGTCTGCGTAGTCTGTGTTCATTCTGCCTGTTCTCTTTGGAAGGGTACAGGCGTACTCAAGATGAACTACGGCCACCGAGTTCACCAGGGCTTTAGAGCTGTGGTTCTCCCTCAGAAATGGAAGCCGGGGGTTCAGATGTGTGTGGGTTGAGGAGGGTTGAGGGGAAGCAGAAGAGGAACACATGCCATTGGTAACTGGACACCAAGCTTCTTGGCGGGGCTCTCGGGAGCTCAGTGTGGAGCTAGTTAAATGAAGTCTTGGCTCACACAGCTAACACATGGAAGAGCCATCTTTCGACACCCCCCACACACACACCTCGACCATAGGGTGAGACGAGGTTGTTTTCTGCCTTTCGTTTCACAGTGCTGCTAGAGGCATGGGCCTCCACCAGGTGGGTCACACAGAGGAGGAGAGAGCCCAGCCCGCTGCTCTCTCTAGCTAAACTCTGTCCTTTGGGTCTAAGAAAATTGCTATGCTTAGAATCTCAACCTCCTCACACAACTTCTGCTAGATACTTTTTTTTTCTCAAATCTGAAACATTCTCAGGAGCATGGTTCTGTCAGTTTCAAGTTCTCTGACCAGTAAGCTCAGGAGCGCAGACCCAGTCCAGGGACCAGCAGGGAACAGAGAGGGGATCAATGTCCTTACCCCACAGCTAAAGTGCCTTTGCAGAAGCTATCGTCTCCCTGGACGCTGTTATTTTACCCTGTTCTTTTGTTGCTTGCAGCGATTGCATCTCGGAACATCTTTATTTCGGCAGATTGTCTTTGCCTGGCTTTTGTACTGTTAAAATGTGCGCCGAGGCACTTTCCCATAAACCATATGGATGGCCTGCTGAAAGGGACACTAGCAGCTCCACATGCGGCAGGTCGGAGAGATGCTCAGTCTTAAGTAACTGATTCCCTGGCTCTCATTATCTTTACTGTGATTTATGGCATCCTAGAGACGATCCAGATCTCAAGGTGCCCGTCCTTCCTCTCCCCGCAGCCCTCAGGGAAAAATCCCTCTCTAAAGTCTGAGATCTTGGAGTGGACCAAGACGATGACAATCATGGTTTAACAGCTGGTGTCACTAACACACGTGGCTGGGAGGACCATCTTTTCTTTAGTGCCTGTGGATGTAAGGGTTAGAGTGCATAGAGAAAGGATGGAAAGTTATGTGGGAACTGATTCGCAGGCACATCTTGGAAGTATTCATAATAGTTACAAAGACTAGCATTGTTACATACTTATGGGAAAGAGCAGTCTTGAATGTGGATTAAACAAGAGAGTGGAGGCCAAGGAGGGCAGAGACCATTCCTAGGTTCCTACCTAGACACCGTAGAAATGCCATGTGAATACTGAGAGAATGATGATGTGGAAAGTTTATACATGTGAAGTGTCCTCACAGGCCATGGGCTTCCTGCATTTTTAATTTGCCTTTGATTGACTCTGGTGATGGGAGGGTCCCCAGATACAGAGGATGGACTGTGCTCTTGTGTTCCGGGGAGAGCTTCTAGCAGAACCCTGACTCGAAAAACATTCTGCTTCCTACTTATCACACTTTGGCGTATTGATTCTGAAGCTCTAGCTGAATATTTTCTATCTACTTCCCAGAAGTAACAATTCTTTCCTTCATATTTTTGTTTATTTGTTTTGAGACAGGGTTTCTCTGTGTAGCCTCGGTGTCCTGAACTCACTTTGTAGACCAGGCTGGCCTTGAACTCACAGAGATCATCTCTCTCTGCCTGCCGGAGTCCTGGGATCACAGGCATGCACCACCACACCCGGGCAGATTTTTAATTTTGATCATGTGTGTGCATGTGTGCTGGTGGGGGTGTGCCGCGGTCTTAATTGTGGGAACTATTGCTGTGGTAAGGCATCGTAACCAAGAACAACTTGAGAGCAAAGGGCTTATTTGGGGTTCCACATCACTGTTCATCACTGGAGGAAGTCAGGACAACTCAAGCAGGGCAGGGACATGCAGGCAGGAGCTGATGCAGGGGTCATAGAGGAGTGCTGCTTACTGGCTTGCTCCTCGTGGCTTTCTCAACCTTCTTTCTTATAAAACCCAGGACCACCAGCCCCGGGCTAGCACCACCCACCATGGACTGCCCTCCCTCCATCAAACACTAATTAAGAAAATGCCTTATGGGGATTTTATGGAAGTATTTTTTCAATTGAGATTCCCTCTTCTCTGATGACTCTAGCTTGTGTTCTGATTGACACACAAAAAAAAGCCAGCACAGCTGACACACGGAAGAGGGCATCAGATACCCTGGAGCTGGGGTTACAGGTTATTCTCTGAGCCACGTGACATGGGAGCAAGGAACTGAACTGAGGTCCTCTGAGAGTCGTGTGAGCTCTAAAGTGCTGAGCCATCCCTCCAGCCACAGAGAGGTGGTTCTGCATGTTCTTTCTCCAACCTTGCTCTTGCTCTCGTTCTTGTTGTCTCCTAAATTTCTTCTACATACTCTTCTTGCTCTTTTCTATGAGGTGGTTATAGCAAAGCACCTGAGGGTTGTTCTTGTGGTCAAATGGCCCCAATTTGTTGTGCCTTTTTCTTGCTAGATGTCCGAGAGGAAGTGGTCCAGATTCTTAGGCTCGATTTTCTTCATTCACTACATGGGATAGTTCATGCACCTACCTACTTATACCTTCATTAATCTAAGCAGTTTTGGGGAGAGTGAGCAGGACAATCTTTGTGACACTCTGCAGATGCAAAGGATGCTGTACACATTAGGTATTCCATTACCTCATGCCCTTATTCTTCCATGTATTTTATTTCAAAGAGCATGCTTGAGGATTCTAGACAAATAGACTAAGATAGGACAGAAAGCAGAAAGTTCACCAGAAAGATTTGCTTAGGGTTTCAGTAGACCCAGCTCACTGGAGGGCTGAGCCCAACTAAGGCTCTTTCAGAAACTGGGTCAAGCTATGCACATTTATTTATGTAGCATTTCTTTATACATTTATTTATACTCAGGAGCCTCTTGTGTCCCTTCTATTTTAAAATATTAATTTAGCTGAGTTCATAATCCCTCTTGTGACATGAGAGAGATATAATAAAGAAAAGAGAGAAGGAAGATGAGTGAGGAAGAAGGAAAGGAATGTCCTGGTCATTTGGCCACAAGCAGAAGAGGAAGAGAGAGAAGGCGGGTGGAACATGGGAGGCTGTGGTGGGTTTTCAGCCCATAATGGAAAGGATGGCCCCAGCCTCCTATGAAAGTAGACTATGGAAGCATTGCCAAAGGCTGTTTGGTTTGTGAAATAGGTCAGATATTTAAAAACTAAAGATTATACCCGTCGCCAAGTCTAGATTTAAAAATACCCGGAGACTATATTTTATTTTAGATGACCAAGAACTGAGCTGAAAGTAGGCTGTGATTCTTTTTAGAGCTGTCCAAGGCAATCTAAACTCTGAGGCTGTTGGCACCTCTGTTAGTTCTGTGTATGCTCGCTGTGACAAATGCTCAACAACTCCAGCGAGGTTTATTTTGGCTCATGATCCCAGGGGGCTCAGTTGACTATGAGTACAGCATGATGAGACAGCTCCATGGCAGGGAGGCGAGTGGAGATGCTCTTCACACATCAGACCAAGAAGGAGAAAGTCCAGAACCTGCAAGGTATGCCTGCATTGTTCAACTTCTGGTTACATATCCCGAAGTTCCTATAAACTCTCAAAACATCATTGACTGCAGCTAGAGATCAAGCAACCAAAAGGAGTCCATGTGATCTATACCAGGTTTGAGTAATATTGATAATAATAATAATAATAATAATAATAATAATAATAATAATATAATATATTGTCCTCCTGCAAGGATTTGCAAGATCTTTTCTTCAATGAATGGTCCAGAACCATGAAAAAGAGTGAGCAGTGCAATACACATATGGCTGTGTGGAAGGGCTATTGTGTAACTGGGCAAGTCATAGTAAATTAAAGAGAGTGTACTAGACTAAGTTAGGGTTTTCTTTTTTCATTGCTGAGAGAATGCCTGACAAAGGTAACATGAAGAAGGACATGTTTCTTTTTGGCTTATAGCTCAAGGGTGCTGTCCATCATGGCAGGAGCACAAGGCTGCTGGTCACACTGATTCTATTTAGCCAGCCAGCAGAGTCATAGGCAACGGTGTTTAGGTTGCTTCCTCTTTTAATTCACTCTGAGACTCCAGCTCATTCCATTCGGGATGAGTTCTCTCTTAACTATCTGGAAGCATTCTCATAGATACAGTCAGGTGTGTATTTCTATGGTGATTCTAAATCCTGGCAAGTTGGCAATGAAGTTGAACCTTCACAAAGAGATAAGCTCCAGGTGGGCTTGGCATATCTAAGCACAATTCGGTTGGTAGCTATGAATGTACTAGGTTAGCGTCTGTTTTTTCTAGACTGCTGAGACTTTCCGTCCATCTTTACGGAGCCTTCTGTTGAGACACGCCATATCGTTTCCCTCTCCTAGAAGCTTCCATAGGCATGAAAGTGGATTATCTTGAGGGAAAGCTCACAAGGCCATGGTCATCCATGACTTCTCAGTGAAGTTCCTTCACATGGTATTCAGGAGCAGGAGCACAGAATTCCCGAGTTCAAGTCCCAGGTCTGCCATTCAAGTTGCCAGTCTTTGGGAGAGCCACTGCGTATCTCAGAGCCTGATTTCCTCCATCTTTAAAGTGAGTGTTCAGTGTGTGTTTCAGCGGTAGCAACCCAAAGTTGCCTCTGCTGCTTTGCTAATGGTTACAGGGTTGAAAATGCCTTTTACTGTGACCTGTTCTGTTAGTCAGTGATGATAATGATGGTCTCACTACCTTTTTCATTGTTGTTGTGAGGGGGTCTCAAGAGGAAATAGTTTTTAAGGGCTGAGTAAACCCATCATCTCCAGATGTTAGAATGCTACTGCTGGCTTAAGGGTCTCATGGAAAGGATTGAGTGAGCTATGTTGAATGATAAAGTAGAACTTCACATACAAATGTTACTGCATGTTACTACTTCTGTATAGGTATATATTATCTGCCAATCAACTGTCTGTCATTTATCTTTGGACATCTATCAATCATCTACTACCTATTTATCTCTCATCCATTTAGCTATAATCTATCGTCTATATTTGTTATCTATTTATCCAGCCACCTGGTACTAATTTATTTATATCATTTATTTATATCACCCAGTACTTATTTATTTATATCATTGTCACAATAATATGCACATCCACTATTGGATGCTATCCTTCAAGGGCGGAGGAGTCATGTCTGTTTCTCACTGTCAGCAAGCTCCGTTCGATGAGCACAGAGCTGTACCACT
>REGO01000220.1:0-11234 GCA_010120015.1 Rhombomys opimus | reverse complement strand
GGGCTATTCCTAAGTATTGAGAGCAGCACAGACAGAGATAGTCATCTCATTCCCCACCGCTTACTGTTACCGCATTTGTTTCTAGCAAGTCTGCAAAGAACCGTCTTAAAGCTGGTTCAGTGAGCCATGGCTCCTCGGGGGCAGAGCTCAGTGAAAAGCCTGTATATGGCCTCAGTCTGCAGGGCAAGGCTAGAGATGTCTGCTTCTGCAAAAAACTGCTCTGGAGGTTTCTTTCTCATCACAGCAATAATGGAGGAAAACAGAAGTGGGTCCAATGGGCTGTGCTGACCGTCAGAATGCTTCTCGGTTGTCAGCAAGTCTAGGCCTGTGCTGGGGAATCATAACGTCTGATGTCCAGATAAAAGGTTCCAATCAATGAGGGGAAACTTGTCTAGGCAATGGAAAGTCTTTTGCTGTGTCTGACACAGGCTGGAATGCACAGTCATAAAGGAAAGAACAAAACTGTGCTTGCCAATTCCCCGAAAGGGCCCTTTCCAGCATCGACATTCCTGGAGCTGGGGGCTGGGGACCACAGATGTCATCAAATAGGTTATTAATGTTTCAAAGACCACAGAATCATAAAGGTAAACATGGAGAGTAGCTATTAAGCCTTCTAATCCTTCAATTGCCGTCGCCTGCCTCTTTCTCCTTCCCCTCTACCCAAGCAGGTAGGTTGTCAGGTCTGGTTTGAAACAATGCCCAGTGACTGAGCTTCCCTCCTCTGCGGCAGGTGTCTCTGGTGAGATTTGACAGGAAGTTGGCCAGAGCGGTTCCTCCATCAGTAACATGAGAGGCGGAAGTGAGGGTATTCGGTGTGAAGCTCAATAGCAAGACGGTACATGCTGGGGGCAGAGCAGCTGGAATCTTCAGCTTCAAAGACAGTGTTAGTGGCAGGCGGCAAGGTGCCACGTCTTTTATTTATTTTGGAGCTGCATCTGCTCCTGCTTGGGGACCACTCTTGTAGGTGTCTACCCCCCGGGTTTGATGTAACACGTGCCTGGTGGTTCTCTTTGTGTTTTCTAGCTTGAGTAAGAGTCTGAAAAGCCCACCATTAGCCATTCTTTCCCTGGGTGAAGATATGATTCTCTATCAGAATGAAAATACTCCAGAGGAAACAAATGCATTACAGCTGCCCGTCATCTGCCTCCAGTTTTGTCTATGCACCAGACTCTTTCCAGACAACAGTTCCTGAGGACAAAGTTCAGTGGAGCTAGGGTGGGAGCGGAGTGGTGAGGTGGAGAGGAAAACTCAGTCTTCTAGCAGACTGCAATCTCTCCTGAGCTCACACCTCTGGGCAGCAGAAGGTACTCGCTGAAGAGGTGCTCCTCCACACAACCCCTGCTGGGAAGGGCAAGTTCACGCTCACCTTTGGCATAATAGCCACTCCAGCCAATTCTGCAGTCAGTTCTCAGCCCCCACAACTCATGCCCGCTCCAGCCAGCTGGTCCAAGATGTGCCCCGAGGTGAGCATCAGGGCTGACTCTGCATCCAGCTCTCCTGACCCGCTGCCCTCTGCCTGCGAGGAATGGTGCACATCCATCAAAACAAGCCTGTGCCTCCATTTCATTTCGAATCTTCATCAAATTTCCAACCCCCCACCACAGTGATGAACCTGTGGCAGGAGTCAGGGTCCTCAGACAATCAGAAGGCACAGGGTGATACTTCATCCAAACAAACAGACAAGGATCTCTCACGCCCTGTGCATTTATCGCCAGAAACTGTAAATAGTTACTTTACAGGCAAATGGAGCTCAGAGGATGTCATTAAGGTAAGGACCCAGTGCTGTAAAAAAGCATCTTCATCTATGCAGATACACTTACTGTGTCTATAATGCTCCTGAAAGGTGGCAATTTCCCAGGTGGTGGCCACAGAGACACTGTAAGGGAGGAAGGGTCAGGCAGAGAGGTTTGGTATTAGAGATGAACAGGGGTTGGGGGACCAGCAAATCCATAAGAAAGAAGGAATAAAACTCCCCACCAGAGCCTCCAGAAAGGAACACAGGCCCTGCTGACATCTTGATTTTTAGCCAAGTGAGACTCATATTAGATTTTTTTGACCAAATAACTGTAAGCTGGGACATCTGTTGTTGCCTGAAGCCACTGAGTTTGAGGTAGTGAGTTTCGGCAGCGATAAGAAAACTAACATTCATAAGAATGAAACGAGCGAGTCCTCCACATTGCTCACTCTATCCTCCTTGCTCACTTCCAGTGAAGACTCTCACAACTTCCTCTTACACGCGCATTCCCACTTAGCTCTCCGTCAGCTCACCTGCCCCCAAACCTTTCCACTCTGCCCTTTGAGGTTTCTCTTATTCTAATTATGCACGAGTGCATGTGTCTGTACACTTGAGTGTAGGCGCCGGCAGGAGCCGAGGACACCGGGATTCCCGAGCTGGAGACGATGCCTTTGCAACACCTATGTTAGGCCCTGGGAACTGAACTCAGGTCCTGACCAGTGACCAACACTCCAGCTCCCACTCTGCCCTTTGAAAGCTAACTCAATAAGTAACGATAGCTTTTGTGTTTTGAACACTTATTAAAGCATTATTTTGCTTATGAGCTTGCTCGCTTTTCATTCATGCTAGAACACTCGAGTTTTACCTATGTGGAACCTCGGGCTTAGAGAGGTAAGGCGACTCTCTTGGAGCAGTGCAGCAGGGCGTGGTGGAGGGGCATCTGGGCAGAGATCTACAGCCTACGCTGTTGGCCTCGATTGCTGTGCTCCCCTCCTGGACTTGCTTCATACTTGTGGTATGAAGGCCTTTCAGAGGGAAAGAGGATCCTGTGGTTTATTCTGGGGCTCTAATTTTCTATTTTCTGATTGCTGTCTGGTGAGGCCAGGTCACCCTTGGGTTTCTAATTTGCAGGCTCTTCTCATCTTTGACACCTGTTATCCACAAGGGGCTTTTGTGTCTCTGCAGCAGAAGGTCTGGCCTTCCTGCTTTGCAATTCGCTCCTCTGGAATTTTGTAAAGCTGTTACTCAGTCTACCCAAGGCAGATCCACTTCTGAAATATCAACCCTTGCCTGGTTTCCTCTCTGCTTCCAGCTCTTCCCATGCTCCGTCAATGTGCGCTATTCCCAAAGGCCTTCCACCTCTCCATCCTCTCTTCTTTCAAGTCTCTTGGCCCCATCTTGGCCCTCCTAGAGGTGTGTTAAATACATGTTTTCTCAGTGCAAATAGCCAAGCACAGAAACTCAGCCTGTGATGTAGTGGATGAGGTCTGTGTTGCCCAGGCAGAGCCAGGCCTCAGAATCCTGCTCGGCAGCACCTGGACCACTGACAGACACTCACCCTATAGCTCTGGGTACCACCTCTTCCGATTTCACCCTTCTGCCCCCTGCATTCCTCAGCTCTCCATCACTCTACCAAATGCCTGAGATAAACAAAAAGGAGAAAGATCTGTTTCAGCTCAGGGATCCAAGGTCCAGTTGGTAGTTGCTTGGCCCTGCTGCTTCTATGGCAAAGCAGAGCATTATGGCAGAGGTGCAGGGAAGGAAAAGCTGCTCATCTCGTGGCATCCAGAAAGCAGAAAAGAGAGGAAGGGGCCACAGTTTCAAAGTTCTCTTCAAGGGCAGGCTTTCTCCCATTATGTCCAGCTCCTAAAGGTTCCACCACTAAACAACAGTAACACATTTAGAGGTATTCGGGGGACATTTAAGAACCAAACTATAATACTGCTAATCCCTGAAAATAAACTCAAATATGCATAAATCCAATAGCCTTCCTTCAACATGGAGTGTTGGATGCTGATCCTAATATGAGAAAAACCAAGAATCTTTTAAGCAGCTTACGCCTATAATCCCAGCATGCAGGAGGCTGCACCAGGCCGAGTGCCATGAGTCCAAGGCCAACCTGGGTCACATGACATATTCAGGACTCCCTCAGTTTCAGAGTGAGATACAGCCACAAAACAATCTCAAACAGAAACCAATCACAACCACAACAGCAATGGCAATAAAAACTAAAAACAAAGCAACAAACAAAAATCAGGAATCTATTTCTTTGCCTCTTCACCTATCCTGCCCGACAGGATGAGAGAGACACACAGAGAAAGAGAGAGACAGACAGACAAGGAGAGTCAGAGAGAGGGAGAAGGAGAGGCAGGGAGAAGTAGAGAGAGAGGGAGAGAGAGTTATAGTTATGCTTTCTGGATATAAGGTCTTCGTGTAGCCTAGGTTTGCCTCAAATTCGTCATATAGTTAGGTGGGTGTCACAGATCCCATCTAGGTTAAACTCCTGGGGAAGGATTCTGAAAGTCTGTGCTTGCATTAGCTTCTTCGTTTGCCAGGACTACAGGCGCCACTGTGTGCCCAAAACATGGCTGCTCCCACATAACTCACACATCCACACAACAGAACCGCATTGGAAGCTGTATTCTGAGCAGCCCAGGCAACATCAAGGTTGCTGTGTGTCCAGCGGGAGCTTCTTGGAGAAGCAGGAAAGGCCCACTTGCAGAGTTCGTTTTCCAGAGTCCGTGGGGTCTTGGATGGATCTAAACAAGTTTGTTATTCATCTGTCAGTCAGTTCTCTGTCACGTAGGTCGATCTTGAACCTCCCCACCATCTTTCGTATTTCCATCACATGCTAGTCTACTGGTGAAGTGGTAGCCGCTGGACACAGATTTCTTCAACTCATTTCCTCCAGCCAGAATCCTATCTATAGCCCAACGTCAGTCTAATGAGACTTCTCTTCCTTCCTGTGCTACTAAGCCTTCAGCTATGACACACCCTCTGGCTCTTTGTCTTTCCATTGCTCGGGATCAGGATCCCACTCAGGACTGCATGTGTTTTGAGAGCAAGCACTCTTCATATGAGTCATGTCCCCAGCTCTTTTCCACCACAGAGAAAGAAACCTGAAAGTGTTTATGCTGTGTATACATGGTTCTTCCTCCTCATGTCTCCTTTCATAGCCAGACTTCTGTCTTCATAATTTAACTCCCTAACACTGAGCTCAGCTTCTGCCTGCTCTGACCCTCCCTCCACCGGTTCCTGGCAACTCCTCCAATGGAGATCACCGGTGACCTAAACACCAAACCTAATGCGTGATTTCCAGCCTTCACCTCAGTGCTACTCCCTGCTGCATTTGATGTGCTCTTCCATACATGTCCCAAATCATTCCTTTTTCTCCTGTCCTGGTGGCCACGTCAAGCTCCCCGTTAACCCTCCTGAAGTGTCTTAATAGCTCCCTCCATGGCATCCCTGCCTTGCATTTTACCCATGTCTTCCTTCCTTTATTATATTTTTCTAAAACAAGACAGTCAAGCTACTATTCCACTTAACATCTTTCCATTGCTTCCTGTAACTACCTAGAGGAATTCTAGACCCTCAGCATGGCACATACAACTTTAGGTATGTCCTTTCTCCCTGCCCAGTCATGTCTTCTTCCTCTCTTTCCACTGCCTCAGTGTCCACACAGACCCAGCCACTTGCAGTTCACTGACAAACTCTGTTTTCCACCCTTGTCCTTCGGGCAGTCTTTCGTGTTCATGGTCTCCTCTTCTTCTTTCTATGAGTCTTTCTGTGTTTCTCAGTTGGGTTCTCACTTTGCCTACTTATGTTTATACATAAGAATCTCAGGCTCCTCAATGGCAAACCAACAGTTTATCATTCTTAATCAGTGGATATGTAATAAGTAAACAAATAGGTGATGTGAGGGACTCCATGCAGACTGGACTAGGAAGCAAAACATACTCTTGATATGAAAGTCTATGCTACAAAAACCTAGGCAATCTCTGACACGTGGATTTGACCGTCCTTGATGACATTTTATTTTTTAATATTTTTTTTTAATTTTTAAACAGTTTTATACATTCACTTGTATCCCAGCTATTAGCCCTCTCCCTCTTTCCCTCCCAATCCTCTCCTCCCTCCCTCATCTCCTCCCTGCTCCCTTCCAAGTCCACTGAGAGGGGGTGTCCTCCTCTCCTTCCTTCTGGCCCTAGCTTATTAGGTATCTTCAGGATGGTTGCAATGTCCTTATCTGTGGCCTAGCAAGGCTGCTCCTCCCTCAGCGGGGAGGGGAAGCTTATGAATTCATGTCAGAAACAATTCATGTTCCCCTTACTAGGGAACCCATTTGGATACTGAGCTACCATGGGCTATGTCTGAGCAGGCGTTGTAGGTTCTATCCATGCATGGTCCTTGGTTGGATAAACAGTATCATAGAAGACCCCTGTGCTCAGATATATTTGGACCTTGTGGGGCTCCCTGGCCCCTCTAGGATATACTAATTTCTCCTTCCTTCATATGATTCCCTACACTAAAATATGTCCACCTAAAGAAGATAAACAAGAAAGAGGTCCAGGGGTAAGATGATCAATCCTCATCTAGAAAGACAAATGGGATGGACATTGGAAATAGGAGAAAACATGTAACAGGACAGTAGCCTACCACAGAAGGCACCTGAAAGACTCTACCTAGCAGTGTATCAAAGCAGATGCTGAGACCCATAACCAAGCCTTGATGACATTTAACCTGTCTGCTTCCATCACAGTTCCCTGGTATTCAAACTGAGCCTCCTTCATGTGTGCCACCTGTTTCCTTTGATAGCTTTTTACTGAGGACTCGCTTGGCTTCTTACACATTCTACCTCTTTGCTCTTCTCCTTACAATCCAATTTTGCAAAGCAAGTTGAGGAGTTCCCACTGAAAGATCTCATCGATCTGTGCTGCCTTCCTTATTTATTAATGGGACCACTTTCTCCTTGATATTTCTCTTTCCCTCTGATGTATTTGTAAAAAGCTCTGATCCTCCCTTTTAACCCCATGAATGAGATTAGCTGGGCCTTTGGGCTTCCGTCTCTCACCTTTTCCTTTCCTTCCACTCCAATTGCGATGCATTTTTTTTCTCCTTTTCTACACCCTCCTTCTCAGGGAAAATTTTAAATGTTTCTTTAGCTATTGGCTTAGAACCACAATGCTTTGCTCTTTGTTAAATGACCTTGGCTCATCATGCAATTGTTAAGAATGCTATCTCAGAGCCAGTCTGCCTGGATTCAGAACTGAGTTTCATTATTTACCAACCAAGAGACTTTGTTCAAACATTTTATACCTTCATTTCCTCTACTGCAAAAACAAAACCAACTTTCCAAAACCCTTGCTAGGGTTGTTTTGATGGTTAATATCATTGAAAATGTAATCCATCAAAGGAGGGTCTGGCACAGACACCCGTCATGGGTGTCAGTCCTTCCTATTGTCCCCTCTTTACCTCCTTTGCTGTGCACAGTGAGTGTCCTGGCTGGTTGGCATCAAGCACTGGGCCATTGTCTTCTCTGTATGGAACACAGTTCTAGGCAGTGTGTGTATAGTGACAGGAGGGTGAACGTGGGCTAAACTCTGGTTGCAGACCTTGGGGATTATAACACAAGAGAAATGTGAGCTTTTGTCCCTGGGCAGCGTGACAGCTGCTTCACATAGATTGTTACAGGCAATACCGTTTATTATGTAAGAATATATCACAGTATATATTATGTACATATCTACATATTTTGCAGATGAGCAAATGGAGATTCAGAAAGGTCCAAGTTCTTGCCCAGGGTCTCAGGCAGTGAGCAGCAGAGGCGGCATTGGAGCACAGTTCAATCACTGTGTGCTCCTTAAATGCATGGCTATGTTCGACCTTACATAAAGGTATTGCTACAATTCTGTCATCTAATAGTAGATTACTTGAAGAAGCCACTGGTGCCAGGCATGCCCATTGTTCTCACATAAGCAAGAGCTGGGAGGGCTCTGACACAACCAGGTGACTGTAAAATTGAGATAAAGAAGGATCTGAGAATAATTGCTACAAGCTCCAATGGGCTTTTAGAGGTTGGCATGGAACAGAAAGTGCTAATCAAGGGGCCTTGTAATCTGACAGTGGCTCTGCAGCTGTTTGATGGGTGGACACATGAACACCGAAATGCAGCCAGGTGGGGCAGAGGCAGCTGAAGACCTGGGCTTCCTTCAGGTAGGTTCTAGGTGGGGATGTCCCGTATTTAGTTGGTTCTCTGTTTCAGGCCATATACAGGATACCACAAACGTGGGAGTATCAGGAAGGTTTATAGCTGGCAGAGAAGGCCAGATGAGTCAGTGAGGGGCAGATTGCCATGCCCAGTGCTTGGGAAGGTCAGGCTCATTGGGAGGGCCTGGGCAAACCTGTAGCCTCTCCTCTTCAGCGATGTGACTCCAAGAGCTTCAGGGAGCCTCACATTTGCCCAGTAAGGTCTGCAGTGAATGCTGGGAGAAAGTGGCTTAACTGGACAGGGCACATTTGATTCTGCCCAGAGTTCAGAGTGACTTATTTAAATGACTGCTTTGGCCTCACTATTAATGAGGGTGTAGCTCTGGAGGACTGCTGTGGTTTGAATGTGAATTGATTCCCATAGCAGATACATTGAACACTTGTTTCCCAACCAGTGGAATTGTCTTGGAAACTTGGGGAGTCTTTAGAAGGTAGATTATTGCCGAGGAAGTAGCCTGAAAATGGGAGTGGCCCCAGGGGTATTCTAGTCTGGGCTTTACTTCCTGTCTCTTCCCTGTGTCCTGACTGTGGCCCGATGTGACCAGCCTGCTTATGCGTGTACTGCCATACCTCCTCCACCATAATGAACCCATCCCTTCAACCCTGAGTAAAACGAATCCTTCCTTTCTTCTCTTGCTTCTTGTCAGCAGAGAGGAAAGGAGCTAACGCAGAGCTCTTCCTGAGTCCACACTTTTGTCATGGTCTACAGGCATTGTGGAACTCTGATGTCTCACATGTCTGCTGCTTTCTCCTTGGTGTTTGCTTTCTAAGACATGGAGATTCATCTTTGCACTTGCTCTTCTGTCTGCCTAAAATTGTCTTCTTTGCTTCTAGAAGGGCAGGCTGCCTTGTCTGCTCCCGGTCTAAGCTTCGGTATCTTCTCAGTGCGAGTTTAAGTTTAGCAGAAGCAAAACCATGTCTGATTTGCCCATTATTATGACGCTGGTTCTCAGGAAGGTGCCCAGTGAACAGTGGATGTTCAGCAAATATCTTTGGGGAAAAAGAATGAACCATAATATTGCTCTTCATGCAGGAACTCAGCTTTACACAACATATTCGATCTCAGTTGCTGTAAAACTTCCTGGTTTCTGGTTTGGGATCCAGAACTAGAGCTTTATGATTATGAAACAAGTAAAGCTAGCTCTTCATAAGGCCCCATGGGAGACTCATATCCTAGAACATACTATAGTGTGACTTACTGCAAAGGGGACAGGCAAGTTATAGGGTAGCATTTTTATAAATACTTAACAGTTTTTATTTCTCTGTTTACTAAAGAGAACAGCTACCTTGGTGCTTGTCTGTAGTTCTGCGCTTACAGAAGTTCAAAAACCTGGGAAGATGGCTCAGTGAGTAAAATGCTTGTTGTGCAAGCATGAGGACCAGAGTTCAATTCTCGGCACCCAGAGAAGCAACAACAGCTGGAGGAGGAGGAGAAAAAGTTGAAGTAGAAGGAGAAGGAAGAAGAAGGAGGTGGTAGAGGAGGAGAAGTTGAATGGGGCTAGAGAGATGATCCACTGGTTTAGAGCACTTAATTGTCTTATACAGAAGCCAGGTTCATTTCCCAGTACTCATTACATGGTTCATAGCCAGGTTGAGGGGATCCTTCTCCTTCTTATGACCTTCAAGGCATGCTCATGGCACACACACACACACACACACACACACACACACACACACACAGGCAGGCAAAATGCTCATACATGTAAAGCAAAATATAAATCTGAGAGAAGATCTGAGCAAAGCAGCCTGTGTCTGTAATTCTAGTCCTGAGAAGTCAAAGACAGGAGGGTTTTTGCAGCTTGCTGACTGGTTATGCTGAATTAGTGAGCTCCAGGGTCAGCAAGGTGTTGTGGAGCAAAAATGAGGTGGTGAGTGACAGAGGATAACACAGGACATCAACCTATGGCCTCTACACAGACTCTCCTGCACACATGGGAATATCCACATACATGCTAGCAATCTCTCTGTCTCTGTCTCTGTCTCTCTGTCTTTCTGTCTCTGAGTCTTTGTCTCTGTCTGTCCATCTATCTGTGTGTCTCTCTCTTTCAAAACTGAGAAACAGTGAATGAAACTCTGTCATAGCAAAAGCTTAATGTTTCTTTGGAGAATTTGCTGTTCGTGTTTTCAACTGGCTGCAAGGCATTTTTGTTCTTTCTTGAAGCAGATTTCCTGTCTCTCTCTTCTTAAGTCTAAGGAAACTAAAAAAAATATAATGTTTCTCAGCTGTCTTCACCCAGAGGCACCCATCTGTCCTTGTGATGTTGATGTTAGGGTCCAGCGTGCTTGAGAGCAGTTCCCGCCCTCTGTTGCTCTGAAGACTCATTCTCTTCCCACAGCTTCTCCTTCAGCTTCCATGCTGTCTTCATTTGGATGTCTTGCTGATGTTTGAAATTTAGCACACCATGGTAGCAGATTCTCACATCACCTCCAGAAGTTTCACTTTGGACTGGGGAATATGATCTGGGGTCACCTTCTCTCTCTCTCTTCTTTCCGCAAGCACCTCACAAACAGCTACTAAGCCTCCCATTGTTAGTGGTATGGTGGCTCTGTCTCGCGCCCTCCTATTCTCCCGGGGAATTAGGTTGAGATGGGTGTTGGGGGGGGGAGTCTCAACTGAGTCTGTGCTATTTATGTTATCTCAGTGTCAGCCATGATTGGAGTGTGTCTCCAAAGCTCGTGTGTGGTGATCTTTTCCCCGATGCAGTGTCTCTTCCTGGACGCAGCTGCATTGGTTTGTGGTGCCTAAGGCTGTGTTCTGCTGAGAAGTGAGGCTCTTGTGTGGTCTGAGATATCCTCCTCTAGAGAGTTCTGCTCTTACCAGACTGAATTAGCTCTGATAACAGATGTTTGGAAAATCAGACCCTTGCATTTGGTCTCTTCCATATGTAACCACTGGCCTTCCACTTTTCCCTGTGGCGTGAAGTGGCATGTCCTCCTCACTGGGTGGGGCTGCTCGACTCTGACTTCTAAGCCTCTGACCCACAAGAAACTATCTTTCCTACACAATTATTCAGCTAAAGAAAACAGACCAACAAAATGTTCCTTACCATCTACGCCTTCCACCCACAGTCCAGACGCTAAGAGTCATGCACCAAGCTGGGAATTCTGAAAACACCTGCAACTCCAGCTCCAAGGGATCCCACAGTGGCCCCTAGCCTTAATACGCACACAGGTATGTATAATCCCCTCCCCCATATACATTCACAAACACGCACAGCTCTCTTTCACACAC
>REGO01000219.1:3249586-3270934 GCA_010120015.1 Rhombomys opimus | reverse complement strand
TGAGGTTTGCTTTGTGACAAACTATATGGTCTATTTTGGAGAAGGTTCCATGAGGTGCTGAGAAGAAGGTAAATTCTTTTGTGTTTGGGTGTAAAGTTCTGTAAATGTCTGTTAGGTCCATTTGATTCATGACCTCTGTTAGAGACATTTTTTCTTTGTTTAATTTCTGTTTTGTTGACCTTTCCTTTGTTGAGAGTGGGGTGTTGAAATCTCCCACTATTAATGTGTAGGGATCTATATGTGGTTTAAATTTTATCAATTTTTCTTTAACAAATGTGGGTGCTCTTGTATTTGGGGCATAGATGTTCAGGACTGTGATGTCTTCCTGGTGGAATTTTCCTTTGATGAGTATGAAGTGTCCTTCCCCATCTCTTTTTATTAATTTTGGTTTAAAGTCTATTTTATCAGATATTAGAATGGCTACTCCTGCTTGCTTCTTGGGTCCATCTGCTTGGAAAGTCGTCTTCCAACCCTTTACCCTCAGGTAATGTCTATCTTTGTGCCTTAGGTGTGTTTCTTGTATGCAACAGATTGCTGGGTTTTGTTTATGTATCCATTCTGTTAATCTGTGTCTTTTTATTGGAGAGTTGAGTCCATTGATGTTGAGAGAGATTAATGACCAGTGGCTGTTAGATCCCTTGATTTTGATGTTGGCTGTGGTCATAAGGTTGTGTGCTTGGTTGCTTTTTGTTTTACTGTAGTAAGGATAATTATTTCCTGTGTTTTCTTGAAAGAAGCTAATTTTTTTGGGTTGTATTTTCCCTTCCAGTGTAGTCTGTCATGCTGGATTTGTGTGTAGGTATTGTTGAAATTTGTTTTTGTCATTGAATATCTTGTTTTCTTCGTCTATGAGGACTGAGAGTTTTGCAGGGTATAGTAGCCTGGGCTGACATCTGTGTTCTCTTAGGGTCTGCATGATATCGACTAGGCCCTCTGGCTTTCATAGTCTCTGTTGAAAAGTCAGGTGTGATTCTAATGGGTTTGCCATTATATGTTACTTGACCTTTTTCCCTTGCAGCTTTTAGTATTTTTTCTTTGTTCTGTATACTTACTGTTTTGATTATTATGTGGCAGGAGGATTTTCTTTTCTGGTCAAATTTGTTTGGTGTTCTGTAGGCTTCATGTATTCTTATTGGCCTCTCCTTTAACTTGGGGAAATTTTCTTCAATGATTTTGTTGAAAATATTTTCTGGGCCTTGGAGATGGGAGTCTTCTTTTTCCTCTATACCTATTATTCTTAGGTTTTGTCTTTTCATATTGTCTTGGATTTCTTGGACAGTCTATGTCAGGAAGTTTTTGGATTTAACATTTTCTTTGACAGATACATTGATTTCTTCCACTGTATCTTCTACACCTGAAATTCTTTCTTCCATCTCTTACAGTCTGTTGGTTATGTTTACCTCTGTATTTCCTGTTTTCTTTCCTAGATTCTTCCTCTCCATTATTTCCTCCATTTGTGTTTTCTTTAAATTTTCCAGTTCTATCTTCAGGTCTTGAGTTGTTTTGTTTACTTCCTTCACCTGTCTGTTTGTACTTCCCTGTTTTTTTTTTTAGTTCCTTCAACTCTGTTTCTTTTATTTCATTCAGTGCTTTAAGCATTTCCTTTCTAAAGGCCATAAACTGTTTGGCTGCAACTTCCTCTATTTCTTTAAGGATGGCAATATTCTGTTTGAGTTTATCTTCCTCTATGCCTTTATGTATCTTATTTGCTTCCTCTGTTATCATCTTCATGAGCATAGTTGTTAGGTCATCTTCTCGGATTTTAGTTATGCTGGGGTGTCCAGGGCTACTTGCCCCTGGGTAACTGGGTAGTGGAGATGCCATATTGCTCTGTCTTTTGTTGCTTGAGCTTTTACGCTGGCCTCTACCCATTGTGCTATCTTAGGTGTTTGGGGTTATTTTCTGGTGGTTCCTGGGGATCCTGTGGTGGAGAGAATCCCCTTGGCAGAAAGCTGGTTTTTCCTGAAAGAAGTCTTCTCAGCTTTTAGGGTATAGTCCCTGCATGGCTGGTGTTTTTTCAGGAGTTACTACTGCTCACCTCAGGGATAGAGACCTGAGTGGTAACTGTGGTCTTTGTTAGTCGAGAGGGTTCTCCTCTCGCCCAGGGAAGTCCTGAAGACAGCTGCCCTGTTTCTGGGTTTCTTGCTGTAAATTTAATGATCCGCTGTTGTGACCCAGTTGGATATCTGGCGTGCAGCAACTGTTTGTGCCTGTGTCTGGAGCACAGCTGAGTGATGGCGGCTCGGCCCTACTGGTCTGCCAGAATTTTTCCAGGGAAGGACTGGGTGATTTAAGTCAGTACAGTTTCCTTCATTCCCTGTGGATTCTCTGGAGGCAGGGACTCCCAGTCTCTTTTTTTATTTTTTTTTTGCCCTGGGGCGCACTGCTCCATCTCTGCCAGCTAGCTGGCTCGCAGAAACTGCTTGTGTCTGCCTTTCCGCCCTTTGGGAGCCTGGGCGTCTGCCTAAACTGAGTAATTTTCTGGAGACCTTTTCGGGGTGGGGGTGTCCACTGAGTGCTCTGAGATCAGACCAGCCATTTCCCTCCCTGTGTGTTTGCACCCGACAGTGAAACTGAGTCTCTGGTGCCCTGGTGCCCTGATGCCCTGGGGCCCACAGTTCTATCTGAGCTGGCGAATTAGGCGCACAGGCAGGGCTCTGTGCAGGCGCCTGGGTCCCCGGCTCTGACTCCAGGCTGGCTCCTGGGGTGCCCTCGGAACCCGAGTCTTTTCCAGGGGATGTCTGGGTGACCTAAGGTAGGTCCCAATCGTTTCCTGTACTGTTGGGTTATCTCTCCACTGAAAATTCCAGTCTCTGATAGTGTGGTGAGCATGGTTTAGTCTGGAACCATGACCAGAGACACTCACGTGTGGCTCTGAGTTGGTGGCCAAGCACCTGGCAGAACAGGGATCTCTTCCGGAGTTTAGCAGGGTGAGTTAAAAGCTGATTGAATCCCCCACGTGGGGTATCCTCTCACCTGGGAAACACAATCGTCTGTGTTTTATGGCTGGGAGTTCTGATTGCTGGTCACTGTGCTGATCCCGCTGTGCTGCTGGTCAGAATGAGAGTCCTTCTGGTGCTGCCATCTTGCCCCTGCCCCCATCAATACTTTTCTATCATGGAAATAATTTTATAGAAATAGGGAAGCTAAAACCATACAATGAAAAAAAGACAGCATCCTCAAAAATCGTGCTGGTATAAATGGATGTCTACGTGTAGAAAAATGCAAATACATCCATATTTCTCTTCATGCACAAAACTAAAGTTCAAGTGGATCAAAGACCTCAACATAAAACCAGACACATTGAATTGATTAGAAGAAAGAGTGGGGAAGAACTTTGACCTCATTGCAACAGGAGACAATTTCCTCAACAGAACAGCAACAGCACAGACTCTATGATCAACAATCAAAAAAATGGGACCTAATGAAACTGAAAACCTTCTGTAAAGCAAAGGAGATTGTCATCAGAACATAATGATACAGCCTACAGACTGGGAAAGGATCTTCACCAACCCTATATCTGATAAAAGGCTAATATCCAGAATATATAAAAAAAACTCAAGAAGTTAAAAAGCAACAAATCAAGTAATTAAATTAAAATATGGGGTAAAGAGCTAAACAGAGAATTCTCAATAGAGGAATATCGAATTGCAGAGAAACACTTAAAGAAATACTCAACCTCCTTGGTCATTAGTGAAATACAAATCAAAATGAGTTGAGATTTTACCTTATACCCATCAGAATGACTAAGATCAAAAACTCAAGTGTAAATACATGCTGGAGAGGATATGGAGAAAGGAGAACCCTCCTCTATTGCTGGTGGGAATGTAAACTTGTACAGCTACTCTGGAAATCAATCTGGTACCTTCTCAGACAATTAGGAATAGTGATTCCTCAAGACCCAGCTATACCACTCCTAGGCATATATCCAAAATATGCTCAAGTGTACAACAAGGACATTTGATCAATTGTGTTTGTAGCAGCTTTGTTTGTAATAGCCAGAATCTGGAAACAACCCAGATGTCCCTCAAGGGAAGAATGGATACAGAAATTGTGGTACATCTACACAATGCGATACTACTCAGCAATTAAAAACAAGGAAATCATGAAATTTGCAGGCAAATGGTGGGAACTAGAAAAGATCATTCTGAGTGAGGTATCCCAGAAGGAGAAAAACACACATGGTATATACTCACTTGTAAGTGAATATTAGACATATAAAACATGATAAACATACTAAAATCTTTACACCTAAAGAAGCTAATCAAGAAGAAGGTCCCTGGGTAAGATGCTCAATCCTCATTCAGAAAGGAAAAAGGGACAGACATCAGAAGAAGGAGAAAATAGGAAACAGGACTAGAACCTACCACAGAGGGCCTCTGAAAGACTCTATCCTGCAGGGTATCAAAGCAGATGCTGAGATTCATAGCCAAACTTTGGGCAGAGTGTAGGGAATCTTATGAAAGAAGGGGGAGGTAGAAAGTGGGGACAGGAGCTCCACAAGGAGAGCAACAGAACAACAACAACAACAAAAAAAAACTTGGGCCCAGGGTTCTTTTCTGAGACTAATACTCCAACCAAGGACAAGGCATGGAGATAACCTAGAACCCCTGTGCAGCTACAGCTGCCCATGGCAGCTCAGTTTCCAAGTGGATTTCCTGCTAATTGGAACAGAGACTATCTCTGACATGCACTCAATGGCTGGCTCTTTGATCACCTCCCCCTGAAGGAGAGCAGCCTTACCAGACCACAGAGGGAAACAATGCAACCAGTGCTGATGACACCTGATAGGCTAGGTTCCTAAGGAAGGGAAGGTGACCTCCCCTATCAGGGGACTTGGGGAGGGGCATGGACGGAGAAGAGGCAGGGAGGATTGGGTTCAGAGGGGATGAGGGAGGGTTCTACAGTTGGGATACAAATTGAATAATCTGTAATTGAAAAATAAATTTATTAAAAGTCCAGGTTGATGAAGCTAATTTATTGACTTGGCAAGGGCTTATTGTTCCTGACAACCCTCCATATGATAAGGGGGCCTTCAGAATTGAAATCAACTTTCCAGCAGAGTATCCATTCAAACCACCCAAGATCACATTTAAAACAAAGATCTACCACCCTAACATCGATGAGAAGGGGCAGGTCTGTCTGCCAGTAATTAGTGCTGAAAACTGGAAGCCAGCCACCAAGACTGACCAAGTAATCCAGTCCCTCATAGCACTGGTGAACGACCCCCAGCCCGAGCACCCACTCCGGGCTGACCTAGCTGAAGAATACTCTAAGGACCGTGAAAAATTCTGTAAGAATGCTGAAGAGTTTACAAAGAAATATGGGGAAAAGCGACCTGTGGACTAAAATCTGCCATGAGTGATTCCAGCAAGTTTGAGCAGAGACCCCGAGCAGTGCATTCAGATACCCCGCAAAGCAGGACTCTGTGGAAAATTGACACGTGCCACCACCTGGCGTCCGCCTGTGGCAGTTACTAACTTTCTACAGTTTTCTTAATCAAAAGTGGTCTAGGTAATCTGTAAAGAAGGATTAAAAAATTCAGATGTTCTAAAAAAAAAAAAAAAAAAAAAAAAAAAAAAAAAAAAAAAAGTATATAGGGGTAAGGCATTGCGCCTAAGCCCAGGCAAGAAACACTGTCCTTTTTCACCATTTGAGTGAGTGGCTCGCCTCATGTGATGATAATTTGACTAGTGAAGATTAATTTGTGCTATCACATAGTTGGTTGTGATGGGATGAAAATTTTCCCTGTGCTGTGTGTAATAAATGCTTAGACAATAGTTTATATGCTTCTTCAACAGCTAAATTTAAAAACTGAAGGGTATTAGGGCCAATGAGTGCCGTGTTAAAATCTTGATAAACCCCTGTCAACAGCATTTTCTTCTAATCTTCGTTTTGAGACCAGGCCTATGATAGTGAAAGCGCACCAGAAAGGCAGTGAATTATAAACTGCAGCTGACATGTGGCAATCTTGGACTTGTGATACTATTATAAAAAGATTATCACTGTATGAAAAGGAGTAAATAGGTCTAATTTCTTTAAAGAAAGCTTAAAAACATTGTGAAAGAGAATAATCTATTAACATTGCCTTTTATTTCCTGCTGAAAACTAATGAGAAAATGTATCTCTAGATCAGTTAAAAATTATTTTTCACTCAGGATGATCCTTTCCAATTCCCACCATTTACCTGCAAATTTCATGATTTCCTTATTTTTCATTGCAGAGTAATACTCCATTGTATAGATGTACCACAATTTCTCATCCATTCTTCAGTTGAGGGGCATTTGGGCTGTTTCCAACTTCTGGCTCAGTGAGCTGTCCCAGAAGCAGAAAGACACACACGGCATATACTCACTCATATAGACATATAACATAGGATAAACCTACTAAAACCCTGAACATCTAAAGAAACTAATCAAGAGAGCAGACCCTGACTAAAATGTTCAATTCCCATCTGAAAGGCAAAGAGGTAAGACATCAGAAGAAGAAAACAGGAAACAACCTAGGAACCTGCCACAGAGGGCCTCTGAAAGGCTCTGCCCTACAGACTATCAAAGCAGACACTGAGACTTAAGGCCAACTGATGGGCAAAGTGCATGGAATCTTAAGTAATAAGTGGGAAATAGTAAGATCTAGAGAGGACAGGAACCCCACAAGGAGAGCAACAGAACCAGAACATTTGAACACAGGGGTCTCACCAGGGACTCATATTCCAACCAAGGAACATGCATGGAGATAACCTAGAACCCCTGCACAGATGTAGTCCATGACAGCGTAGTATCCAAGTGGGTTCCATAGTAATGGGAAGAGGGACTGCCTGTGACATAATCTGATAGGTCTATTCTTTGATCACCTCCCCCTGAGGGGAGAGCAGCCCTACCAGGCCACAGAAGATGACAATGCAGCCATTCCTGATGGGATTTGATAGACTAAGATCAGAAGGAAGGAGAGGAGGACCTCCCCTATCAGTGGACTTGGGAGGGGCAAGCGAGAAGAAGGGGAAGGGAGGGTAGGGCTAGGAGGGGAGGAGGGAGGGGCTTATGGGGGGATACAAAGTGAATAAACTGTAATTAATAAAAAATAAAAAATAAAAAAATATTTTTCATGTTAGTTTGCAAAACAAACATGCTGTGTCAACTGATGTCCTAAGTAAAGGAGAAAAAAGAGAATAAAATCTAATAGTATAAATTGAATTTTTCTAAGTTACACGTAAAGTATTATTTTTCTTGTTTTTTAACTTTCTTCTTAATTTCTTATTATTAAATTTATTACAATTAATTCAATTTGTTTCCCAGCTGTGTCCCCCTTCCTTGTCTTCTCCCAATCCCACCCTCCCTTCCCCTTCTACCCCTATGATCCTGCCCTAATCCTCCCCTTCTGTTTGACCCTAGTCTATCAGGTCTCATCAGGACTGGTTGCATTGTTAGTTTAACTATTAATATTAAATGAGCACAACTAGAGAAAGGAGATTTTACTTCTGTTAAATCCATTTTATTATAAATTGTCGAATTATAATTGTGTATACTTGAGAGTATATTTAATGTTAGAAACAGTCACTTTGTGTGAATAATAACCTTGGGATTTTCAAGGGAATGTACTAGATTTGAATGAATTTGGAAAGCACATTTTAGCAACATTTCTAATGCCAGCGGTGAAATGGCCTCATCTTTCCCTCTTCTCTTGCCTACTCCACTTTCTTTCTGCAGTTCTTCTTTAAAATTATAGCAGTTCCTAGGAACATCAGCTAAGTTTATGTACAGCCATTATATACTTTTTAGGGTATCACGGAAAGGATTGTTTTCCTGACTTCTTTTTCAGAAAATTTACTGATATTATATCTAAAAGTTCATTGTTTTTATATGGCTACAGTGTATCTTGTTACTTCACTGAAAGTGTTCAGCAGATAGTAAGGTCTTCTGGTGGAATTTTTAGGATATATTTAATATAGGATCATATCATATGAAAATAGAGATCATTTGACTTCTTCCTTGCCTGTTTGGGTCATTTTACTGCCTTTCCCTTGCCTTATTTCGATGGCAAAGATTTAAAGCAGTGTACTGTGTGATAGTGGTCAGAGTGGAGAACTTCATCTTATTCTTGACCTTAGACAAAATGCTTATTCTATCCATTCACTATGATGATAGTTCATGGTGTATCATATGTAGCCCTTACTATATTGAGGTCCCATCCCTACGTGACTAGTTTAGGGACCTCCATCACTGAGGGCTATTGAAACTTTGTTGAAGGTCTTTTCTACATCTATTGAGGCAGTGCATGTTTTTGTTTTTGTTTAACTCTGTATATATGCTGTATTACATGTATTGATTTGCCTAGAGTGAAACAATGTTGCATCCCTGGAGAGAATCCAGGTGATTAAGGTGCCTGATCATTTTGTGCTGTTGAATTCAATGAACATATTTTATTAAGGATTTTTGTAAATCATCAAGAAAATTGCTCTCTAATTTTCTTTAGATGTATTTGTCTGCTTTTATTGTTAAGGTAATACCAGTTTCATAGTCTGTGCTAATTTCTTATTTTTCTTTTACTCTCTCTCTCTTTTTTCCAAGACAGGGTTTTTCTGTGTAGCCTTGACTGTCCTTAGACTCACTTTGTAGGCCAGGCTGGCCTTGAACTCACAATGATCCACCTGCCTCTGCCTCGAGGAGTGCTGGGATTACAGACATTTACCACCAGGTAATGCTACTCTGCTAATTTCAAATTTGGAAGTGTCCTTTCACTTTCTATTTCCAGGAATAGCATGAAGCACAAACATTGTTCATTTGAAAAAATCTGAAAGAATTCCACGCTTAACTTAGCATTTGATCCTACCTTTTCTTTGTTGAGTAATTATTTGAAATTACTATTTCAGCATTACTGTTTGGATTATTTAAGTTTTTAAAAATTTTCTAAGTTTAATTCTAGTGTCTAGAAATATATCCATTTCTAAAATATTTTTCATATTCCTGGACTAAAGCTAATTCATGTAAGATATATTAAAAACTCATGAATATTGAAGTCAGACACGAGCAAAAAGAATAATGTGGGTGGTTACGTCATCTGTGGCTTCAGCCAATACCAGAGCAACATAGTAAAAGCACAAAGCGTGATTCTAGAACATGAACACACACGTAAACTGACATAATAAAATAGAAGGTCCAGAAAGACAGACAAACATGATTTTTAATAAGGTTTCCAAAACTGTACATTCGAGAAAAGATCTTCGTTAAATGGTGAGAGCAAACTGATCCCCCCATTTAGAGGAATGAAATCAGATCCATTCCTCTCATTCTATACAGAAATAAACCCTAAGGTGATCAATGCCCTTAATGTAATCACACACATTTCTAGAGTAAAATGTAGGGAAAACACATTAAGGCTATGTATGGCCAGTACTCCACAGACAGCTTTAAAATGGGAGAAAATCTTGTCAGATATTTATTTGAAAGGAAATTAATATTAGAATATATAAAGAGCTGAACACAAGAACAAATTGTCCTGTTGATAAGTGGTTAATAGGCATAAGCAAACATTTCTTTCAACAAAGAAGTGTAAATGGCCGACAAATACACGCCAATATATTCAATACTTTTGGTTATCAATGAAAGCAAAGTTAGACCCACACTCTCTTCCCACTAAGATTTACCCACTGGAAAACAAATGATAACAAATGCTATCTAGAAATACAAAAAACGGGGCTCTTGATGCATTGCTGCTAAGTATGCTAGCTACTCCTCCCATTCTGAAATCAGTATAGAAGTTTATCAGCAGTAAAATTCCAGCTCCTACATTATAGTCCATGGAGACCATCTCCACAGGCCAATCTGAGAAGCGTAAGATGGAATTTCAGAGTCGTTTGTATTTGCATTTTCTGAGATAAACAAAGCCAAATAAAAATAGTGGGGCCTGGGGGTCGGGGGGGGGGATAGTTCAGAGACTGATGCATCAACCAAAGATCATACATAGAGAGAGAGGACCTAGACCCCCCCTGACCAGATATAGCCCATAGACAGCTCAGTCGCCATGTGGGTTCCCTAGTAAGAGAAGAGACAGTTTCTGACATGAACTTGGTTGCCTGCTCCTTAATCACTTCTCCCTGGTGGGGTGACCTATCTAGCCCACAGAGGAAGAGAATCAGGCAGGCCTGATGGGACCTGATAGGATAGGGTCAGATAGTAGAGGAGGAAAACTTCCCCTATTAGTGGACTAGGGAAGAGGGGTAGGGGAGGAAGAGGGAGGGTAGTGTGGGACCAGGAGGAGATGAGGGATGGGCTACAATGGGGATACAAAGTAAATAAATTGTAAATAAAATAATAATAATGTGAAGTAATGAAAAATTTCATAGTCTTTCAACTGAATAATGATACTGTGAAACAATAAAGTATATGTTATGCACTTCTTATTCCAGGAGGAAAAAAATGAAGGCATAGTTACAATCAGATAAAAACAAAGCCCATGTCTATGACTGTAGATCAAACTCTGTTGCTCAGTGTCTGACATCTAAAACTCACAAGCTTCTGGGTCCTAAAAAGATTACATTTTCTGGTTCCACCATCTGCAGGACTTAGAGCAAACTTGCTCTGCTCTCTTTTGCCACAGCCTTTACCTGTTATCTCAGATATTTTGCATCTCCAATATTCAGGGGCCTCCACCACAAGTGACACTGCATCTTCACCAGTGAACTCTCCTGGCCTCTAAAGGGACTCTGGCCCTACTATATGGTGCCAAGACTTAGTTTGTTCCATGATCCTCTCAATCCTGGAGTCTTCGCTGTAGCTGAAGTTGCCCCTTTACACAATGCCTTCTTTTGGCCTCTCACAGTGCCAAGCCCCAGCTGTCCTCTGTAACTCCTTTAGGCCTTAAAATCCAGGAACTGTAAAAGAAGCTTACACATGGCCAAACTCAGCTTCTAACTGTGAATGCATCCCTTGTTCCCCCCCTAGACCACCTTTTCTACATGTTGACCCTTAGGAAACACTTCCCAGAAGGTTTGACTTTAATGATGCTGGTCTCTTACTAGTCATAACTTTTTAGTTTGAAATAATCCGCATAATTGTCACAGTAAAGCGAGATTTCAGTTCAGGGGAAATGGCCTCTTATTAACAATGGATGATTCTTCAGTCCCAGGTGATCATAAACTAGAGATTCTTATTCCAGAATATACATGAACAGCTCTGACAGCATCTTTGAGGTACTCTTACACTTTCATCTGAAACTTCACTAGCTAGGCCTCCATCATCTGTATTTGCCTCACAATTCTTAAATTCCACGTTTCCATAAAACAGCTCATCAGGGTATTGAAAAGTTTCTAAAAAGATCTTAGTTTAAATACAAAATTATCTCAACAAGCAAAAAAGCCCACTCAGGTGTTAAAATACTCTGCTAATGTTTTAAAAGTATTTTCCAGGCATTTAATATCTTTTTCTTCCAGTAACATTGCAAAGTAGTTTTCTCTACCATGAAAGAATGCGAAGAAACAGGGAGAACCTCAGTAGTGAAGGGTTTCTCAGTTATGTCACACATGAGACTTTCACATTTTTTATTATTTCTTTTTTTTCATTTTTAAATTTAATTTTATCTTATTAATTACACCTTATTCACTTTGCATCCCCTCCATAAGCCCCTCCGTCTTCCCCTCCCTGAACCAGCCTCCCCTCCCCCTTCTTCACGCATACCCTTCCCCAAGTCCACTGATAGGGGAGGTCCTCCTCTCCTTCCTTCTGATCTCAGTCTATCAGATCACATCAGGAGTGGTTGCATTGTCATCTTCTGTGGCCTGGTAAGGCTGCTCCCCCCTCAGGGGGAGGTGATCAAAGAGCAGGCCTATCAGATTATGTCAGAGGCAGTCCCTCTTCCCATTACTATGTAACCCACTTGGACACTGAACTGCCATGGGCTACATCTGTGCAGGGGTTCTAAGTTATCTCCATACATGGTACTTGGTTGAAGTATGAATCTCTCGGAAGACCCCTGTGTTCAAATTTTCTGGTTCTGTTGCAGAGCAGGCTGGCTTTAAACTCACAGAGATCATCTCACTTCTGCCTTTTGAGTTCTAATATTAAAAGCACGTGCCACCACACTTGGCCAATGATATGTTTTATGTAGTGTGTATTTTACTACTCTGTGGTAAATTTAAGAAAAGATGTGTAAGATATTAAATATATTTCTAAGGCACCCACTTTGAATAATAGATTGTTATATAATATATAAGAATATTATATGCAATGCATAAGCATATGTAAGAAATTCAACACCACAAACAATAAATGATCTAACCTAAAAGTTTATGAATTCCACGAATAGGAGAATATAATATGAATACAGAACATAGGAGATATAGGTAGTCGGTTTGCACTTTTAAGGCCGGTGTAGGCAACCTAGTGAGACTGTGTCTTGAATGAACAAAACAACCAAATGACCTTAATAGAACTTCCTCAACAAATCATACAAAAGGCTAAATGTAAAAAATACCCAGCGCCATTAATCATCAGGGAAACACAGTCAAACAAGAATGAGATAGCTTTCATGTGTGTCAGAACAGCTATTATCAAAGAGATAGAAAATAACAAATGCTGGGGAGGAAACAGAAACTCTCCTCTGCTGTCGGTGGGAATATAAATTATCACAGCTACTGTGAGATGTAACACCAGCTTTCTCAAGTCTGCCAGCAGTACCACTGTCATGTGACCCTGCAACCCCACAAAAAACGGAAATTCAAAAGATGTATCAAAGATCCATCTGTCCTCCCGTACCCACTGCAGAACGGTTCACAAGAACAAAGATACAGAATCAACCTGTTCCTGATTAGATAAGGAAATCATGTTACCTATACACAATGGAATATGATCCATACATACATAAACGAAGCCTTGTCACTTGTACCACCATGAGTGAAACTGGACATTTTCTCAAGTGTAATAAGTGTTGGATAGCACTGAATCCTCCCTGCAAGAGGAGTAAATAAAAGGTTACATATCTTGGAGAAAAGAAACTTAGAAGATTATTGGGGTCCCTTCCTCACAAACAATAATTTTTTAAAGAGACACTGAACAGCCTAATTACAGAGATATTTTATATGTCCCTATTTGTCTTAATACTACAGACTCCACTCATGGGGCGCTTAGAAGTAGGATTTGTTTTTTTTGTTTTGTTTTGTTTTGTTTTGTTTTCTCTAAATATTTGGCCCACATTCTAACTTTATTTTTGTTCTCATTTAATATTTATATCCATTGTAATATGATAATATATTTAAGGATTTTTCTTCTACATTCGTGAGCCTATATTAAAGACAAATTTGGACTAACTTTGATTTTCTGGGAAAGCTTGAGAAGATTCTGTGTCTATGTTTAGTAGATAGAGTGTTAGATAAAAAAAAAATTATCAGTCAGGTTGATTGATAATTCTGTTCAAGTCAAATGTGTCCATATCGATTTCTACCTATTTACTTATCTACCACTGAGAGGCAGGTTCTAAAATCTCCCACTCTGGCAGTGAATTTGTGTGATTTTTTTTTTTTCTTTGAAATTCTATCAGTGACAGTTTGTTGTTGGACAGACAAATGTTAGGGGTCATTGTGCTTTGTGGGAAAATTGATTCTTTTGAACATATGAAATGTCACTTTTTTGGTTTGGTGATTTTACTTGTTCTCAGACCTTCCTTGTGTAAAATAAATATAGGCACGTTAGTTTTAATTTTGGGCTTTCCTCCCTCCCTTCTTTCATTTCTTCTTCTTCTTCTTTTTTTCTTGAGTTTTGTGTTGTACTCCAGGAAGGGTCTGAAACTAACATGTTGCCCACGCTGGATTATACTTGCGGTTCTCCTGTCTTGGCCCCTCCACCATGTGCTGAGATGTGGCAGGGTGGCAGGCTTTCTTTGGGAAGGAGCTGCTGATGTGTTTTCAAGCACACTGTTCCTTTCTATGCCTTTGTCTAGTCGGTTGAAGACTCTAAAGGACATTTTCCATTTTTTCTGTGATTGTATTTTTAGTATTTCCTTTCAGTTCTTTCTTGGTTTCCATCTCTTCTAACATTGGGCACCTGTTCAAGTGTCTGGGTGTTCTATACTTCCATTAGCTTAATATCCCTTATATATTAATAAGTTTAAATTTTTCCATGTAATGACTTAAAACTGAAAATGTTATTCTGATGCCTGTGTGTCTGTGACCCTTCTTTCTGAGCTTCTTAAGAGTGCTGGGATTGGAAGTGCGAGCAACCGTACCTGGCAGGAGTATGAATTAGTTGTACCTGCCCTTAACTCCTGAGTATCTCTTCATCCCTGTTCCTTGCTCTTTACTTTGTGCTAACTTATGGATAGAGAAAATGTTGTATATTTTTGAACATTGTTTATGAGAGCATATCTACATCTTTTGTATCTAGACAATTAAGCTGGTTAATATTTTTCTAGTGATTATGTTGTTTAAGCATTTCTATTTAAATATCTGAAAAAAATAAAGAATCTAAGGTCATCAGATACTTTGTATAACCCTAATTGTCTTTTGGGTTTACTCTGACATTCATACAGATTATTATTTTTTAAACCAAATGAGTTTGTTTCTAAAGACAAGCTTCTTAACTCTTGAATTATTTTCTTTTTGGAGCTTATATTATTGTTAGATGCATTTTGTTTCTTTTTAAATTTATCTATACTCTGTGTAATTAACGGTTGTAATAGTTGTAATTAATGAACAAATTTAGAATCAAAGTAATTTTGAGTTATTTCTATATAAAATGCATACAAACAGCTTGTTTCTAAGGAAGAGGCCAGATTAAAGTGGCATAAGTTCCAGAATTATCTAATTTCCTCAGGTAAACATTATTCTTATTTAGCACAGGGTATAGTAGATGTACCATTTTCTCTGAATTCCTGTTTGCTTTACTAGCATTTGCTAGGAACATCCATCTCTTCAGGAATACCTTGCTTATTAATGGGTGGTGACTCACTACAGTGGAAAGAACATGGAATGTAGATTCAATAAATTGAGGTCAAAGGTCTCCCAACCAAGCAAAACTCCACCTAGGGAGTTTGCTGTTGGTTCAAGTGAAAGGGTGAGGCAGGATGTGTTAGAATACAAAAGGGAAGACCTGCCAATACATGGGATTCCCGGCAATGATGTGGAACCAGCCCAAGAGAAAGAAGTGTGCTGCAGTCAATAAAGCTGAAGGGAGCTGGAGATCTGAAGAGCGTTTTGACATCAGACATGGAGATGCAGAGTTTGGAATTTGCTCAGCTAGTTTTCAGGCTTGCTTTGGTCCAGTTTTTCCTCACTGTGCTCCCAGTCCTCCCTTTTGAAATGGTAATGTGTGTCCTGTGCTGTTGGATTTTGGAAGTATGTGATCTGCTTTTTTCGTTTTGATTTTGCAGGAGGCTACAGATAAGAGACCGCCATGAGTCTCAGAAGAGACTTTGAACTTCCAAACAGTATTGAGACTGTGATAGACAATAGGGACAATTTGAAGTAGAAATGAATGCGTTTCTGCATTGTGATATGGCTACAAGCCTATGCCAACCAGGGAGTGGCATGTGCTTGTTAGAATAGGAATGGTTCCCGTAGGCTCACAGATCTAAATGCTTGTTCTCCAGGAACTGGCAGTACTAGCGTGTGTGACCTTGATGGAGGAGATATGGCCTTACTGAAGGAAGTGTGTCACTGGGGGTGGGCTTTTCAGATTTCAAATGTTCAAGCCAGGTCCAGTGTCTCTTTCTTTACCTGCCGCCTGCCAATCCGGATGTAGAACTCTTGGCTCCTTCTCCAATGCCATATCTGCTTGTGTACCATGCTGCTTTCTTTGATGATGATAATAGACTAAACCTCTGATCCTGTAAACTAGCCCTAAATAAGTGTTTTCCTTTATAAAACTTGCTGTGGTCACTTTGGTCTCATCACAGCAGTAGAAACCCTAAGAACCTAGGATAATGTACATAATACACATGTCCTTTTGGTAAGGTAATGTACATAATAGGGTATGTTAAATGAAAGGAAATGCATATGACAGCTGAGTGGTTTCAGTAGTGGCAGTAAATATACTAGATATGTTTTTCCTATCACTTCTTCTTCTGTACATTTTATCGCCTTGATATTTATCAAACATTCCTGATATCCTAGCCATTTTCCTCTTTGTAAAACACACCCACTCATAACGTTTTCACCAATTTCTAAATGATTCCACTTTATTGTTTTACATTGATTCTATTGTCATGCTAGCAGATTACCTAAACAACAGTAAGCAACAACATTGTTAATTTCGTGGGAAAAATGTGTATACTGAGGACAGTGAGACCTGTGCTGTGTGCTTGCCTTTGCCATTATGCGGAGCAGATACTTTAAAGCCTACTCTTTTGAAGCTTCGCGGCCCAGTTGACAGCCTGATCTCTATTAACCCTTTCCCTGTCTTTTTTGTTTTAATATGTCCCACTAACCTCATCTGGGGGCATGTGCAAGCTCTGAGAAGTGCTCCCCCCACTGGTTCCCTGGTTGTGGAGAGTTAGTTGCACTCTTGTGAGAAAGAGCAGTTCTCCCGAATGCACAGAGCACTTGGATACTGTTCTGTGAATGAGAATGTCTAGAGGCCATTCAGTTCAACTTCATTAGTAAGCAACTAGCATATCCACTGGTGGCTTAAGGCAATTTGGAAGCTGTTTGCTGGAAAGCTTGTTGATTGGAAACATTCACTGTGTTTTCATTCAGACCAGAAACCTCATGCTGCTGCACCATCTTTCACTCTGTTTTAGTGAGAGCAAAGGGAAGAGTCAGGCTGTCAGAGATATAGTAAGATGCTGGCACTCAGCAATCTAGTTGACAACTTAATGCCTCCCCTCTGACTAGGAGAGGAGTGATCAGTTCTCTCCTAGAGATGGATAGTGAAATACCTAAGGGTGGAGGGAAGGTTATGGAAAGAGATTACAGAGACCCAGTGAAGACAAAACAAATCCTCAGAGGTAGCAATGAGGTTTCAACGGGAGAACAGTTAAATTGAAGAGAAAATAAATGTGTGAAAAACAAAGCACAAGACAAATCTTTTCTTATGGTTTTTAATATAATTTTATTAATATATTTATTTATTAAAATTTATTCTCTTTGTATACCTGCTTCATTCCCCTCCCTCATCTCCTCTCAATCCCACCCACCCTCTCTCATCTCCTCCTATGCCCTTTCACTAGTCCCTTGATAGGGGAGGACCTCCTCCCCTTCTATCTGAACCTAGCCTATCAGGTCTCATCAATGCTGGTTGCCATCATCTTCCTCTGTGACTTGGCAAGGCTGCATCCCCCATGTAGAGGTGATCAGCGAGCCTGTCACTGAGTTCATGTGAGAGACAGACCTCCTAACCCTTACTAGGGAACCCACTTGGAAACTGAGCAGCCAATGGGCTTCCTTTGAAAAGAGGATCTAGGACCTCTCTATGCATGATCCTTGGTTGGAGTATCAGTCTCTGCAGGAGCCCCTGGGCCCAGGTATTTTGGCTCTGTTCACCTTACGGAGATCCTGACTCCTTCAGATCTTTCTGTTTCCCTCTTCTTCCATAAGGATTCCGGCACTCTGCGCAAACTTTGGCTATAAGTCTCAGTATCTTCTTTGATACCCTGGTGGGTAGAGTCTTTCAGAGATCCTTCATGGAAGGCTCCTGTCCTGTTCCTTGTCTTCTCCTACTTCTGATGTCTTTCCTGCTTGCCCATCTTCCCTAGGGTCCTCCTTGTTGTTAAGCTTCTTTAGGACTATAGATTTTAATATGTTTATCCTATGTAATATGACTAATATCCACTTATAAGTGACTATATATCATATGTGTCTTTCTGCTTCTGGGTTACCTCACTCAAGATGATATTTTCCAGTTCCCACCATTTGGCTGCAAATTTCATGATTTCCTTGTTTTTAATTGCTGAGTAGTGTTCCATTGTGTAAATGTACCACAACTGGATCAAAGACCTCAACATAAAACCAGGTACAATAAATCTGTTAGAAGAAAAAGTGGGTAAGAGCCTTGACTCATTGGTACAGAGGTAACTTCTTGAACAGAACACCAACAGCACAGGCTCTAAGATCAACAATTAATATATGGGACTCATGAAACTGAAAAGCTTCTGTAAAGCAAAGGACACTGTCATCAGAACAAAATGACCGTCTACTCACTGGAAAAAGATCTTCACCAACCCTGTATCTGACAGAGAGCTAATATCCAGAATATATAAATAACTGAAGAGGTTAAACACCAGCAAACTGAATAATCCAATTAAAATTGGGATACAAAGCTAAACAGAGAATTCTCAACAGAGGAATACTGAATGGCAGAGAAACACTCTAAGAAATGCTCAACATCCTTAGTCATTTGGGAAATACAATTCAAAACAGTACTGTGATTTCACCTCACCCCCATCACAATGACTAAGATCAAAACTCAAGGGACGATGCATGCTGAAGAGGATGTGGAGAAAGGAGAACCCTCCTCCATTGCTCGTGGGAATGTAAACTTGTACAACCACTTTGAAAATCAATCTGGCACTTTATCAGAAAATTAGGAATAGTGTTACCTCAAGATCCAGCAATACCACTCCTAGGCATATACCCAAAAGATAACCCACCATTCAATAAGGAACTTTGCTCCACTATGTTCATAGGACATATATTATAGAACAGATCCAATGTATGTTTTCACAAGCACAGTGAAGTAATTACAACAATGTTTACAATTTTTTTGTAATTTAGAACTGCCTGAATGTTGCAATGACAACAATGATGAATATATCTTACTAAAGCCAAAAGAGTGACCGAGTAAGGCATTTGACCCCTTATCTATTTGCTGCTTTCTCTTTGTTTTTATTTTTACCTTCACAGTGTATTTCAGTGCTTTGTTTTTAGTGTAGATTGTTACACATTCTTTTTATGTAAGTATATATGCATCCATATATATGCATATAAAATTAAAATACTATCACGTATTGAAAAGTTTTACATATAACCCCAATTACTCAGCAATGCAATCCATCAAGATGGAAACCAATCCCATTGCCAAGTGCACTCCTCCTGTCATTCTTTCCTGTGCATGCTCAGTAACCAATCTTCTAACCCCCTTCTCTCCCTCTCTTTTTTCCCTTTCTTCCTCTCTCTGTCTCTTTCCCTGTCTCTCTCTGAAACCGGATCCTCACCATCCCAAGCTAACCTCAAGCTCGCTATGCTTCAGAGATGATCATGAACTTCAGACCCGCCTGCCTATATCTCTCAAATGCCAAGATTTCAAGTGTGCCCTACCACACCTGGTTTCTATGGTGCTGGTGTTAGAAATCAGGGCTATGTGCATCTTAGGCAAGCACTCTACAAGCTTAGCTATATCCCATAGCCATGCCCCAAAGTTCTATTTTCTGTGGCCATAAATTTAATTTTGCTGATTGCCATTAAGATGAAATACAGTGTATATACCATTTTTTTTCAACAAAGACTTTGAACATTTCTTTAAGTGTTTCTCCACCATTTGAGACTCCCCTGTTGAGAATTCTGTTTAGCTCTGTATCCCATTTTAATAGGATTAATTGGTTTGTTGGTGTTTAATTTCTTGAGTTCTTTATGTATTCTGGATATTAGCCCTTCATCAGATATAGGGTTGGTGAAGATCTTTACCCAATTTGTAGACTGCCGTTTCATTCTATTGATAGTGTCTTTTGCTTTACCGAAGAAGCTTTTTAGTTTCAAGAGGTCCCATTTATTAATTGTAGATCTTAGAGTCTTAGCTGTTGGTTTTATGTTCAGAAAGTGGTTGCCTGTGGCAGTTAGTTCAAAGCTCTTTCCGACCTTCTCCACTAACAGATTCAGTGTATCTGGTTTTATGTTGAGGACTTTGATCCACTTGGACTTGATATTTTGAAGGGCAATAAATATGGATCTATTTGCATTTTATATATGTAGACATCCAGTTAGACCAGCACCATATGTTGAAGATGCTGTCTTTTTGTTTTTTCATTGTATGATGTTTGCTCTTTTAAAAAAATCAGGTGTGCATTGGCATGTGGATTTATTTCCAGTTCCATTGATTAATCAGCCTATTTTGATGCCAGTACCATGCAGTTTTTATTACCAATGCTCTGTAGTAAATACCTCCAGAAGTTCTATTGTTGTATTGATTGTTATAGCTATTCTTGGGTTTTTTTCTGTATGAAGTTTAGAATTATTCTTTCAATGTTTATGAAAAATGTGTTGTTATTTTAATGGGGATTGCATTGATTCTGTAGATCGCCTTAAAAATGGTGAAATGGCCATTTTTACTGCTAATCCTACCAATCCATGATCATGGGAGAGTTTTTGTTCTTCTAGCATCTTCTTCAGTTTCTTTCTTCAGAGACTTGAAGTTCTTGTCGTACAGGTCTTTGACTCGCTTGGTTATAGTTACACCAATATACTTTATATTGTTTGTGGCTATTGTGAAGGGTGTGGTTTCCCTAATTTCTTTCTCAACCTGTTTGTCATTTGTAATCAGGGCTACTGATTTTTTTTTTTGTACTTACTCTTGTATCTAGCCACTTTGCTGAAGGAATGTATCAGCTTCAGAGTTCTCTGGTGGAATTTTTGGGGTCACTTATGTATACTATCGTATTGTCTGTGAATAGCAGTACTTTAACGTCTTCCTTTCCAATTTGTATGCCTTTGATTCCCTTTAGTTGTCTTATTGCTCTAGCTAGAATTTCTAGTGCTATAGTGAAGAGCTATAAAGAGACAACTTTGTCTTGTCCCTGATTTTAGTGGGATGGCTTTGAGTCTCTCTCCACTTAGTTTGATGTTGGCTATCGGCTTGCGGTATATAGCCTTTATTATGTTTAGGCATGGATCTTGTATCCCTGATCCCTTGTATCCTTCTATCCCTTTGAATTTTGTCAAAGGCTTTTTCTTCATCTGATGAGATAATGATGTGATTATTTTTCTTTCAGTTTGTTTACATGGTGGATTATATTGATGGATTTTCATATGTTAAACCATCCTTGCATCCTGGGATAAAGCCTACTTGATCATGATGGATGATATGCTTGATATGTTCTGGAATTCAGTTTGTAAGTATCTTACCGAGTGTCTTTGCAATAATGCTCATAAGGGAGATATGTCTGAAAATTTTTTTCTTTGTTGGGTTTTTGTGTGGTTTAGGTATCAGCATGACTGTGGCTTCATAGAATGAGTTTGATAACGTTCCTTCTGTTTCTATTTTGTGGAATAGTTTGAGGAGTATTAGTGTTAGCTCTTCTTAGAAAGTCTGGTAGAATTTTGCACTAAAACAATCTGAGCCTGGGCTTTTTTTTTTTTTTTTTTTTTTTTTTTTTTTTTTTTTTTTTTTTTTTTTTTTTTTTTTTTTTTTTTTTTTTTTTTTTTTTTTTTTT
>REGO01000219.1:3236300-3249565 GCA_010120015.1 Rhombomys opimus | reverse complement strand
GTTGTGAGATTTTTGATGGCTGCTTCTATTTCCTTAGGGGTTATTGGGCTGTTTAAACCATTTACTTGTTCCATCCTCAGGGCAGGCCATAATAACTAGAATTGCTTGTCTCCAAGACATAGAAACTCCCTACTTTTCTGCCTTAAAGGTGACCAGAAAGAAATTCTCTGATCTCTCAGAGAAGATTATAAAACTCTTCTTAGTAGAGAAGTCGTATCTCATGTCCTGGAGAAGAGTGATGTACAAGAACAAGAATATAGAAGCAGCCAGTCCTTGCTACTTCTTCACATCAGCCTGAACAATACTAGGTCACATCCTTAGTACCCAACCTTATTATTGCACTGCAGTTCGTACTTCAGTCACATCCATGCAATTGATGTGCACCATACTTCCATCAAATCTATACATGGAGGCTCCAAAAATGGCTCAAAAGGGATGGTTGTCTGGTTAAGAGTGTGTACTAATCTAGAAAAGGACACATGCCTGATTGGCAGCAGCCACTTTAGACAGCTCACCGTTGCCTCTACCTTGAGGCAGACTTCACTTCTGACCTCCAGAGCCACCTGTACTTACATGTACATATACCCAATAAACACACACATACACCTAATCTAAAATACATATCTATTAAGAGAGCTGAACACACAGAGGTCCCTGGAGAGGGCCTACAGCAGACCATTCACACTATGGTACTCTTTCTATGTATCAGTTGTGACATATCTAATTCCAGAAAACACAAAAGCATTTCCTTAAGTTTTGTGAGTTAATTCATCAAACAAATCAAAGGAGGAGGTCCTAGGAACTCCAATTTTTAGTCAGCCAGCAAGTCAAAATAAAAAATACAACAAACCCAGAGCTTTGGAGAACAAATAAAGTGTGAGAAGCAGGGTTGTGTCGTGAGCCTATGAGATCTGACACGCTCTCTAGGTACACAGTATCACAGTGAATTGAACTACAGGACACCAGCTGTGGCCCATTGCAGAACGAATTATGTGCTTGCTGGGGAGGAGAAATTCCCACACCTTTTGTGGCCACAGAGATTTCATTGAAGTCTGTGTTTGTGATATAAGAGCAAAGAAAAAAACACCTCATTTTTTTCTGAAATAACTGATAATTGGAAATTTCGTATTTTAACCTCAAGATCTTACCTTTTTCTAAAGCATAAAACAGACAAATGCCAACCAAACAACTCGAGCTGAAATTCTACCCTAACTCAGAAATCCAAAGAAAAATTTCCTTTCTATTTACAAAAACATTTTGCTGTCCAACTAAAAACCAAAATTTACATTATGGCATGCATACTTTCATTTCCCATTGAACATGAAATATGTATTGTTCAATTTGAATTCTTTTTCTCATTTATTAATTTTCCTGTTTTTATTTACTTAATCCTAGTTGAATCTTATTGCTGCTTCCAGCAGAATTATAGCAGTAGCATCCTAAATTCATTTCTCTATTGTGGACATACAACCAAAGGCACATTTCTGAAGTAGACTTCTAATGTCATCTCATACAAAAACCTTTGCTAATTCTTCATCACTTTTGTAAACCAAACAACAAAAATCAAAAGGAAAACAATATGGGTATGTTTCTGACCATGATTCTGATCCACTACGCTTGCTATCAAGTTTTTCAAACCCATTGTTTAGTAACTCTGCTCACATGCTCTCTTGGGATGCCATATCTTCGCATCAGCTGTCACTTGTGATTTTTACTATCTAGGTCTGGCATACTCGTCCCAATGCACTCTGTATTTGGGGAATCTACTGTCAGTTAATTGATTTCCCAACTTTCATTTGCCTGAGCTGTAAACAGACATGTTCACCATTCTTCAGCTTGGTTAACCTGATCACCTTGATGATATAAATGCTGATTTTCTTCTTTTTTTTTTATTTTGCCCTTGTGCATTTGCCTCTATTTTCTTCTTTCAGAAATGCTTCTGTTTGCTTGTGCCTCTCATCTATAACACTGAAGTATTTTTAAATGTAACTTGCCTATGGCCTTCACACACTTCTCTTTAGGAAATCATCACTCTATTTGTTGATATTCATCTAAAAGTGTATCAGGTAAAGTTATATATATTATATATATAATTATATTATATTATATATATGTATATATATATAATATATATATACTTACAGAGAGTGTACTTTTTATTTCATTAAATTCTCAGAATACAAGGAATGACATTTTATAGCGTATTGCAATAAATACCCATAATTCACTTCTACATTGTAGATATTTGAAGAACGAGATTCAGATAAAGTTCTATTGTTTTCTCTTAAATATCATTTTACTGTACAATATACATCTTCTTAGCTGAAAATAATTTGTCTTAATTTTTTTATTTCTTTTGCTTTTGTTCCTCTTTCATTCCATGTACTCATCCTGTCTATTCTTAACATTCATCACTCATAGTATTGGTGTAATTTTTACCAAACTTCCCTATAATTCACCAGCCAATGAATATAGCCTTATATATGAGTTAGTATTTGTTTATCCTGTCCTTTATTACCAACTGATTGAAGTTATTAATCATCGGGAGAATTAGGGGTGATGTACCCTTTTGAATAGGCTTTCATGTCCTCATTTGTTATTCTCTAGGAAGACTATCAGAAGCACTTTCCCAGTACGGATGTTTCCAGAAATTTCATTTTCTGATCCTGCTCAAACCACCTACCTTCATTTTGCAAATTCAAGGCTGACATCCCCAGGACCTTACATGGCACTGAAGTTGAGTGGAATTCTGAGATGAGTAGAAAGAATGTTCTTACTCTGACAGAGCTGGTTCTTCATGTTAACTTTTTTAATATAACAAACAAACGCTGATTCTATTACTGAGGAGAATGCCCCATTATAGCACTAACAGACATCTGGTTTTCAGCGTTTTTCAGACTGCTTTTTGCTTTTCCACCTTATTCTTCCAGTAACTTGAATTTTAGATGAACATCAATCTTTAAAATCATTTTTTATGATTTTTTTTGTAGGGGAAGAAGATTCACATCTGCTCTATAGTTAAGTGCCTGATGCAGGCCAAAACTGGTCTATACCAACATAGAACTTAGCTACACTCTCTAGTTTACGTATGGAAATATGAGTTACATCAGTCTAATGTAAATATGCATTTCAATTGCCATGGGGCTATCACAATAGAGGTTTATTATTTTCAGTGGACTTAAAAAAGGAATCATAGCAGCCTTTCATAGAAGGATCGAAGTGTTTATTTGAGACAGATAAGGCAAAGAATACGTGTAGTAGAGAGAAATGAGGGGAGGCATATATAGAGAGAGGATTAAATCATAATACAGTTTTACAACTAAGCTTAAAACATGGCAATTGCTGGACTTCTCAATTTCGCCAAACAACGTACTCTAGACAAGCTTTTATTATGCTGTCCAAGATGGCCTTGAAGTGATAATACTCTGCTTCAGCTCTCCAAGTTGATGAGTAATAGGCACATACCATTGCAATCACCTTAATATCTAACTACTTGGGGTTCTGTAGCAGTTTTCTCCTTGGAGGAAGCTCATGAAAACCCAGGATGTTGGGAAACAGGAAACAACAGGATGGAAACAACAATAGGCAAAATGCCCTGTGCTGCAGGAGTACCCCTTAAGCTCAGGAAGGAATCAACCCAAAGGCTTCAGGAAGGTGCTAAAAGTGATAAACTAGGCCCCTCCCTCACTAAGCACACGCAAATTGTAACAACTTGAGAGAAGAGAGACACTCTTAAAGAGGCTGGACTGCCTGGAGGAAGTAGGCTCATACCACCCAAACTAACAGGAAAGCTTGTTCTTCAACCCCGGAAAGTATCTGAAGATTATGCAGTATGCTCCAGGTTTTCAGTTTTTCTCACCTGTCACTCATGTTTTCGTTCATGCAACTGTCTTTGAGTTATTTCTGCACCTGTACATAACTTCTTACCCATATTCTTGTTTTTTTCACCTCATGTAATTTTTTATTTTTGTTTTTATTTTTATTAATTATAGCTTATCACTTTGTATCCCTCCTTTAGCTCCCTCCCTCCTCCCCTCCCAGTTTCATCCTCCCTCCCCTTCTCCTTCCCCAAAACCACTGATAGTGGAGGTCTTCCTCTCCTTCTTTCTGATCCTAGTCTATCAGGTCTCATCAGGAGTGGCTGTACTGTCTTCCTCTGTGGCCTGGTAAGGCTGTTCCCCTCAGGGGGAGGTGACCAAAGAGCAGGCCACTGAGTTCATGTCAGAGACAACCCCTGCTTTCCTTACTAGGGTACCCACTTGGCGTCTGAGCTGCCTTGGGCTTTATCTGTGCAGGGGCTCTAGGTTATCTTCATGAATGGTCCTTTGTTGGAGTATCAGTCTTAGAAAAGAACCCTGTGTCCAGATTTTTTGGTTCTATTGCTCTCCTTGTGGTACTCCTGTCCTCTCCAGGGCTTACTATTTCCCACTTCTTTCATAAGATTCCCTGCATTCTGCCCAAAGTTTGCATCTGCTTTGATACCCTGCAGTGTAGAGCATTTCACCCATATATTCTTGTAACCACAATAAAACTCATTGTTTTGCCAAGTATCCATACTTTTTCTTGTGTTTTCTTTATCTCAGATGAATAGATTTTTGTTCTAATGTCACATATCATCTTTTCTCACTTGCAGCAAAGTCAAGTGAAATGTTGTATGGCTACACCAGGCCATACTCTAATATGAAAATCATAACAACTGTGCATGGTAAAAAAGAAAATGCCATCTTAGAAATGCCTTGCCTTACCTCTGGCTATCCATTCAAGCAGAACATTATCTTCAGGGTCACTACTAGGCTTTAAATAATTCAGATAAAACCCTTCATTAGGATTTAAAGTTGGTGAGAAGTGGTAAGAACACGAATTCAGCTCTCGTGGCAATGCTTTTGCCATGTGACAAGTCAATCTCATTGAATAGGGGAAAAAAATGAAAGCTGAACATAAAAAGTTTCAGAAACATCCAGGATTTCAATATATCTCCCATTTCCCTAAACTAGAGAAGTAGAGTGTATGACAGTCAGCAAGGAGATGATCAGTCAAGACTTATGTTCAGCTGAACTGAACCCCACATCCATTCACTGTAAGAAAGTATTGTTTTCTGGTACTCCGGTTGCTTAATATAGTGCTTACTACAGTAAACCACGTTTTGTTAGAATCACATTCTAAATTCATATCTGACTACCAGACTTCCACAAAATTCATTAACACTGTGTAGAAAACCACTGAGCCAATGCCAGCTCAGCCATTTTTCTTATGTTTTATTTGAGGGGGAAAGCAGACTGTTTCTGAAGACATCATTTGCATCCATGCTCTACCAGGAATGTTCAGTTTAGCTCATCTGCCTTCTCCACAAAACCCACCTCACACACTCTAATCTGAGGTGCTCCTCTCTGTTTCTTTGGAAAACAATCACATGAGAAGGAGATTAGACTGAAATGAAGAGTTGTCTGTCCTTTTCCTGAAGGACCGTAGCTTTTTATAAAACACCATTTCTTCATAAACTTTGCTTTTCAAGCATGAAATAAGTACCTTTCTTTTGGTCTTCTCACTATATTTCTAATGAATGTAGATCATTTTTATACCCTGTCTGAAAACAGGAAAAATAACCAAAGGTCATTTCTTATCCTATTTAAGTCTATGATGGGCTGGAGAAAATAAAGTCCATTTAATTTAAACTTCTAACCTATATGCACTGTTTGAGATTCTGGGAAAAAGAGAAGAAACTTCTGAGGATGAGTGATCAGTGCTTTTAAGAAGGGTTAGACTAAGAGGTCTGAGATGTCTGCTCAGAAATAGACACTTTCATTTTTTATTTATTTTTTATTTCTTACAGTTTATTCATTTTATACCCTGATTGTAGACCCCTCCCTTATCTCCTCTCAGTCCCACCCTTCCTCCCTGTTACCCATTATCCCCCTCACCTAGTCCACCTAAATGGGGAGTCCTGTGCTCCCACTATCTGACCCTAGCTTACCAAGTCTCAGCAAGACTGCTTGGATCCTCTTCCTCTGTGGGCTGACAAAGTTGCCCCATCAGGGGGAAGTGATTAAAGAGCAGGCAATCAAGTTCATGTTAGAGACAGCCCCTGCTCCCCTTACTAGAGAACCCACATTGAGACTGAGCTGCCTGTGGACTACATCTGTGCAGGGGCTCTAGATCCTCTTCATGCATGGTCCTTGATTAATACCTTAGGCTCTGAAGGCACCCCTGGACCCAGTTGTTTGGCTTTGTTAGTCTTCTTGTGGAGCTCCAGTCCCTTCTGGGTACTTCTAGCCCATCCTTCTTCCATAAGACACCTTGTGCTATGCCCAAAATTTAGCTTTGAGTCTGTGCATCTGATTTGATCTCCTGCTGGGTGTAGTCTTTTAGGGGACGTGTATGGTAGGCTCCTGTTCTTTCCCCTCTTTTCTATCACTTCCAGAATCTATCCAGAATACATAACAACTCAAGAAATTAAACACCAACAAACCAAATAATACAATTTAAAAATGGGATACTAATCTAAACAAAGAATTCTCAATAAAAAATATAGAATGGCAAAGACACACTTAAATGTTCCACATTCTTAGTCATTAGGGAAATGCAAACCAAAACAACTCTGAGATTTCATCTTACACCCATCAGAATGGCTAAGATCAAACACTCAAATGAAAGCACATTCTGGCAAGGATGTGAAGAAAAGGGAACCCTGCTTCATTGCTGGTGGGAATGCAAACTTGTATGACCTCTCTGGAAGTTAATCTAGTACTTTCTCAGAAAACTGGGAATAGCACTAACTCAAGACCCAGCTATATCACTCTTGGGCATATACTCAAAAGATGCTCCATCATACAACAATGACATTTGCTCAACTATGTGCATAGCTTTATTCTTAACAGCCAGAATCTGGAAACAATCTAGATACCCCTCAACCAAAGTTGAGAGGAGCCTAGAACTCATTGGCACAGGAGACAACTTCCTGAACAGAATACTAACAGCATAGGCTCTAAGAGCAACAATCAATAATTGGGACCTCATGAAACTGAAAAGCTTCTGTAAAGCAAAACACACTTTTGTCAGAACAAAATTACAACCTACAGATTGGGAAAGGATCTTCACCAACCCTATATCTGACAGAGGGCTGATATCCAGAATATATAAAAAACTAAATAATTTAAAAAGCAATAAATCAAGCAATCCAAATAAAAAAATGGGCTACAGAGCTAAACAGAGAATTCTCTGTAGTAGAATATAGAATAGCAGAGAAACACTTAAAGAGCTGCTTAATGTCCTTAGCCATCAGAGAGATGGAAATCAAAACGACCCTGAGATTTCACCTTACACCCATCAGAATGGGTAAAATCAAAACCTCAAGTGACAACACATGCTGGAGAGGTTGTGGAGAAAGGGGAACCCTCCTCCATTGCTAGTGGGAATGTAAACCGGTACAACCACTTTGGAAATCAATCTGGCATTTTCTCAGACAATTAGGAATAGTGATTCCTCAAGATCCAGTTATACCACTCCTAGGCATATATCCAAAATTTGCTCAAGTATACTACAAGGACATTTGCTCAACCATGTTTGTAGCAGCTTTATTTGTAATGGCTAGAACCTGGAAACAACCGAGATGTCCATCAACAGAGGAATGGACACTGAAATTGTGGTATTTTTACACAATGGAATACTACTCAGCAATTAAAAACAAGGAAATCATGACACATTTGCAAACAAATGGTGGGATCTAGAAAAGATCATTCTGAGTGAGGTATCCCAGAAGGAGAAAGACACACATGGTATATACTCACTTATATAGACCTATAAGATATGATAAACATCCTGAAATCTATACACCTAAAGATGATAAACAAGAAAGAAAACCTGGAGTAAGATGATCAATGCTCACTTAGAAAGACAAATGGGATAGACATTGGATATAGGAGAAAACAGTAACAGGACAGGAGGCTACCACAGAGGGCCTCTGAAAGATTCTACCTAACAGTGTAGCTAAGCAGATACTGAGACTCATAACCAAACCTTCGGCAGAGTGCAGGGAATCATATGAAAGAAGGGGGAGTTAATATGACCTAGAGAGGACAGGAGCTCCACAAGGACCAAATATATCCGGACACAGGGGTCTTTTATGAGACTGTTTCTCCAACCAAGGACCATGTATGGATATAACCTAGAACTTCTGCTCAGATGTAGCCCATAGTAGCTCAGTATCCAAATAGTAACCATAGTAAGAGGAACAGGTACTATTTCTGATATGAACTCAATGGGGGGGCTTTTTGTCCTCCCTCCTCTCAAGGGAAGAGCATCCCTGCTAGTCCACAGAGGAGGACTTTGCAGCCAGTCCTGAAGATACTTGATAACCTTGGGTCAGATGGAAGGGGAGGAGGTCCTCCCCTATCAGTGGACTTGGAAAGGGGCAGGGAGGAGATGAGGGAGGGAGGCTGGTACTGGGAGGGAATAAGGGAATGGGATACAGCTGGGATACAAAGTTAATAAAAAGTAACTAATATTAAAAAAAATACAAAAAAGAAAATGATGTGACATAGGTCCAAAGGGAAAACCGAATAGAATTATTTTGCTAAATAAATATGGTATAAAAATGATTGTCAATGACTTATTGATATACCCATAAATCAGTGCATTTTTCAATTCTCATCAAAAAAGATTGTCATTGCAATAAACAGAAATTAACAAAAAGACTTTCAACCGGTCAATGTTCAAAGGATAAGAGACTCTAGGGTGCTGTTCCTTAAATAGGAGCTACATATCACACCTCTTTCCTCCTAGGTTTAAAAATTCTTGTGGAGGGTGATAGGAAGATTGGTAGAACCAGAGACATGGGCAATAAAAAGGAAATCATTATTTTCTAGACACAACAAGGCTGTTATATATGGGAATTGACGATAATTATGACATTACGACAGCGTGCATAAGATCAGTGGAAGAACAATACAGACAGAAATACCACCATAGCAGTGGTCAAGGGGGTGTGGTCATGAGATTCCACCACTAGAAGAAAAGCTATTGGCATTTGATAGTTTCTATGAAACGGAGGGTGAATTTTCTTTAATGATGTGATCCCTGGTGGGACACCCAATTTGAGAGCAGGCTCTACTTCCAAGACTAGTTCAACCACACAAACTTAACTGGATGGGGAAAAACAAGAAGAAATAAATCTCCAACTTGGAAGGAAAAGAGATGAGGTTGTACAGGTTAGTTATGGAAGAAGTTGGAAAAGCGAGTGTAGATAGGTAAAAAATACATTATATAAAATTCTCAAGAAATTATCTAAAATATTTTTTAAAAGAACAAGGAAATAAAATGATGGAAGAAGATTGACATAGACACATCACACAAACATGACTTTTTGACTGCTTAAATAATCTTGAATTTAAAATTCTTTTGAAATAAAAATATATTGCTTAGAAGAATGAAGAAGAGGCCTGAAAGAGTATGAATAGAAGAATACATATGAATTAAATGCAGAAAGGGAGGTTACTGAGGTGGAATGTTTTAAACAAGGAAGGAGGAGTAGATAGAAATAGGTGATGGGAAGGACAGACCAATACTATGGATGCAGGAAGATATATGGACCATGGAGTTTTTATTACTATTGCTCTGTAATACAGCTTGTGATCAGGGGTGGAGATAACTCCAGATGATCTGTTGTTGAACAGGATTGTTTTGGAAAGTCTGGGTTTTTTGTTTCTCCATATAAAGATGGTAATTTTTCTTCAATGTCTGTAAAGAATTGTGTTGGTATTTTGATGGGAATCGCACTGAAACTGTAGATTGCTTTTGGCAGGATGGCCATTTTCACAATGTTAATCCTACCAATCCATGAGCATGGGAGATCTTTCCATCTTTTGATATGTTTATCAATTTCTTCAGAGACATAAAGTGTTTTTTTTTTGTTTATTTTATTTTTTCCAAACAGGTCTTTCACCTGCTTGGCTAGAGTCACCCCAAGGTACTTTATGTTATTAGTGGCTACTGTGAAGGGTGTTGTTTCCCTAATCGCTTTCTCAGCCCTTGAAGCATTTGTCTTCAGTGTGTACCTGCTAGTGAGCCCAATAGCCTTCAATGGGTGGTAGCTTCATACCCAGGGTGTATGGAAGTGGCCTTGGTTAATCTCAGTATGTCAAAAATTTTTAAAAAGGATATGAATGTGGCAAAAGGACTTACAGAGAGGAAGGAGATTGATGAGATTGAGAGCAAGAGATGAAAGAAACTATAGGCGGTAAGAGAAGTCACATGTATGTCTACATGTATGTGTGTGTACATGTATGAAGTTGTCAAAGAATAGATTTAATTAAAAGGACCTCCACCATTCTGTATCTTATATTCTTTTGATCGTCATTTTTATACAAGAGCCAGGGTTTTCTTTAAGAAATTCCTATTTAGTCTTGCTTACTCAATCAGACTTCAGGGTCTCAGCATTAAAGGAAAAAGCTGACTACAACATTCAGGACATCATCTCCTTCTCACTTAGCTTATTAAGCAATAAATATGTTTAGATTGGTAATTTAAATAATGTGATTAATGGCAAAGAATATGTCAGGGGAGCATTATCAAATGAAATTCATAATATCAGACTTATTTTTATCTTATCATTTATTTTGCTGCCAAATTACTTTCATTAGTAATGAAACAAAAGTGTTGATACGAGCAAAATAATTGACTTTGTTTCACAGAGTACCAGAATGTGTATGGCTTTAAGTTACTATTCCCATTTCTCATTTCTGATTATTCTCTCTTAGCTACTTATTTAATAGCCCTTAAGCCTGATACTTGAAATATCTCTAATAGAAAAATTAAAATGAAATTATGAAATCATAGAAGAGCCTATTTCTATGTTACAGAAGTCATCTTCTTCTTCATCATCATATTTTAAAGAGTGGATTGTAAAATAATGGTGAAAAGAATATCTTTTCCTTTTTGTAGTCTCTACACAAAAACCTCAAGGTAATTAGCTTTCACATAAGTGCATTTAGTTTTGGTCTAACATGAAAATGATACCTATAAATCTTTAATATGTTTTCCTATAGCTCTGTTAAATACTTTTGATTGCAATACCCTGAATAAATTCTGATCTCTGTTATTACACTTGCTAACAAAAATACAAAATTTAGTAGGGAAATGAAGATGCCGTGAAGAAGTAAACATTAGACTTTCCTTACTCAACTGCCACCTCTCAGTTATTCTACTCTCGCTGACATAAATAAGGATGTGTTTTTTTTTTTCTAAAGGTTAGACTTAAAAAGAAAACGCCACATACATCTTCATATGAGCAACACTAAGTGAACTCGGTTGTATATGTGTATACGTACATAGTCACATATTTATATTTGTGTATCAATAACAAAGAAGTCATAAACTTGAAAGAAACAGTGGGGAAGATTTAGAAAGAATTAGAGGGGAGAAAAGGAAAGGAGCAAATAATCTATGCACAGTACTTACGCATGAAATATGACCCAGGCATGCATTAAACTCGTCGTTTGATGACCCCTTACAAGGGCTCACCAGGACGCTGTTGCCAGTGCGGGTTTAAACTTGGGGATTATGACACCAAATTGCTTATTTTCAGCATATTAAAATACAAAAAAAAAAAAATTAGAGAAAACTATTCTGGTGATAATTAACTCAATCCCGCTCCCCCAACAGAACATATATAAATCTCCTTGAGAAAAGAGGAAAGCTAAATGCAGATCAGATGTGACTACTTGAAACCCTTATAAAGTCCATAAAGATAGGCTCTATACATTGACTGAGGAAAAACAAGCTTACAGTAAGGGTCTGCAGAAGGGCCAGTGCCAGGAAGTCTCTAGCCACACAGAAAATGCAAAGGTCACCAGGCCAGAAAACCTATCAGCTCCAGCCTTCTGGGTGGATAATAGATCTTACATTCCTTCCCTTGAAGAAAGAACCCTGTGCACAGAACATTCCAAGTTCCCCTCATGTTTATCGGTGAGCACACAGACAGCTGTGCCTCCTGCAATCCAGAAACTGGCTTCTTGGGATGTACCCAAAGAAACTGGGATTTTCTGTTCATACAAAAATCCTGGGCTTAAATGTGTAAGCTTTATTACTGTTGCCAAAATTTGTAGCACCAAAATGTCCTTCACTGAGTAAAGATAATTAAACTCTGGCATATTTCAATGACATAATAGTCCTCAGTGCTGAATGCATAATCTATTTAGCAATGAAAATACATAGAGGAAACTTCAATGTATCTACTAAGTGAAAGCAGCTAATCTGAAACAATTCTGCCTAATTTGTCATCTCAACAACATGACCTTCAGAGGAAGGTCAAATTAATGGGGACAGTGGAAAAATTACTCATTGTAAAGTAAAGGCAGAAGGCGGGGAAAATATGTAAATTGCTTAAGACTTTCAGTTAGTGAGAGTATTCTGTATCTTATCCTTTTGTCCAAATACACAGAAAGTACATCACAAAAAGTGAACTTGACAGTCAGCTGTGGGCTCTGTGTAGCGATGCTAGGTCCATTTATGTTTACCAATTTTAGAGAGTATAACTTTCTAGGTTAAGATGCTCCTTGTGCATGTGTGCAGAAGAGCTTAGGGGAGTCCTGAATTCTCTGTGAAATTAAAACTGCTATAAAACAAAGCATAATTGATGATTAAACAAAAAGAAACTAAATAAGTAAGTAAATTCCAACTGCTAGACAGAGGGATGGTAATTTACTAAAAATAGCCAAAGGAAATCTCCAGGTTAATGGTTCTGAAAATAAAATAGACTCTAAACCTATGAATTAATGAGAAACAATCTGTTTTACTTAACAGTTTTACTATAGCTTTTATATGAATGTTGGAGAAGGATACCGAAAACGAATTCAAGTATCTTGAAAACATTTTTTTTAATTTTTTATTTAACTTTTATTAACTACACTTTATTTCTTTTGTATCTCCCCATAAGCCCCTTCCTCCTCCCCTCCCGGTCCCACCCTCCCCCCCTTTCTGCATGCATGCCTCTCCTTAAGCCCACTGATAGGGGAGGTCCTCCTCTCCTTCTTTCGGATCTTTTTATTTTTATTTTTTTTTTTAATTTTTTGTTCTTCTCAATGCAGTTTATTCAGGAACCTTGAACAATCTTCTGACCCTGGGGAAAGCCAGCCCACAGCTTAAAATAGCCTCTGGGTAGCCAACCCCAGTGTGCCTCGTGGGCAATGCAGATAGGGCCACATACATGGAAGCAAGCCAGATCCTCAGCCTTAGCCAAATATGGAGTTGTTTATGACAGAGACCACTCTCCA
>REGO01000219.1:3213003-3233595 GCA_010120015.1 Rhombomys opimus | reverse complement strand
ACACCTGTTTGTTTATAACCCCCATTTCTATTCACTGTTAGCCAGATCTTGAAAATTTTTAAATATGCCTGAGTGTCATGGGCTCACAAAATTCCACTGAGTTGTTCTTGCTATCAGGATTGATTGCTTTCTCCTTAACATGCTGGCCCCACCTTGCTTGAAGACTCCTCAATTACACTGACTGCATGAGCTGTCCTCATAGCCACATCTTGCCTCTCCTTGTCTCCACTGTGCTGGCTCCCCTCTCCTCCCAAGCTCAGAAAGTAGAACACAGAGTTTGACCCCAAATAATCATAGAATTTTGCTAATTTTTATTGGTAGAACCTTGAGAAACAGGCGTAAGACTCATGGCTAAGGATGTTAGATCTTGTGAAATTCAATGGGCTAAGTAGAATATGTTGATATGGAGCATGCAATACAGAGAACTGGGGGTTATTGTGATAGCTAAAGTGGCTAGAAGCTCTATGAGCTTCATTTCTTAGCAGTTTGGATGTAATATATGAGACAATAAATAATTTTAAAAATTAAAGGAACTCAATGTTGTGTTTTCTAGGTTTTTTCTCTTATTTCTTTGTCTTGGCACTTTCTGTCCTCCTGGTCTTTAACTTGTATATTATGGTTTCCAGTGGTTGTTTCTGTTTGTTTTCTGTTTGGGTGTGTGTGCTTGTATATGTCTCTGTGTATGTGTTTCTTGTGTTTTTTTTCCTTGTGTTTTCTCTTTTTGTAATTTTGGTTTATTTGTTTGTTTGTTGGAGCTTTTGTTTGCTTGTATATTTGTGCAGTGTTTTGTTGTTGCTGGTTCTCTGAAGAGACAAATAAAAAGCATAGAGTTGGGTGGATGGCAATTTGGAATAAGATGGAGGAGGTCAAACCATGATCTGTATATGTTGTATGAAAAAAATCAATAAAAAACTAAGCAATAATCTGGAGCAAAATTTAAATGGATACAAGAAAATTAAAATGCAGATTAAATGAAAAATAAGTCTTCTATGAAGTTCTTCTGATATGAACTAATGTTCAGCTATGATAAAATAGTTATAATACCATTGCATTTCTATAAAACAAAAATGTATGTAGAATTATTAAAGCAAAAACCGAGGTAGAAACATTTAAATGTGCAGTAATGTAAATAACAGACAAGTCATGTATGTGTCTTAGATATATGCATACATAGAAAATTCTGGATGTGTGTGTGGATCTGTACATGTGTATAGATATACTACAGCAGAAGGAACTATTCTTGTTACAGTTGAGTGCAGGGGAAGAGATTACTGTATTAATTTCCATAAAGTGATTTACACTCATAGAGGCAAAATATAAATATTAAGATTTTAATTACTGGGAAATGAAGCTCATTTCTGACTCATTACTACAGAGCCCAGCACTGCAGAGTGTTAGCTAAGGTCCACCCAATATAATTGCTAAATACTTCCCCAAGTGTTTTGCATGCCTAATCTTGTTTTCCACTCACAATTGTTGTTATGTTGTGCAGGCAATTCAACTGGCCTGCCCTCAGGGGCCTTTAGGGTCCTGACAGCTCCTATGTCATCACCTTTGTCGATGTCATCACCTAGGCCAGGTCCTCCAGATATAACCCATCAGCCACTCCCACCTTCTCTCTGTCTCTGTCTCTCTGTTTCTCTCTGTGTGTCTGTCTCTGTTTCATTTCTTTTTCTTTCTCTCCTCTCTTGACTTTTCTCTGTGTTGGGGGGAGAGGGGCAGTGGGGGTGACCATCCTCTTCTTTCTCTTCTCTTCTAACTCCTCTCCTCTTTTCTTCCCCCAAATAAATCTCTTCATATCCAGATCTGTTGAGCTGATGGCATTTTAAAATATATCCTAACAATAGCATTCCCATAAACTCACAGTTTTCAAATGAAGGAAGCAAGTCACACAGAAGTAAATATTCTGACTTTATTAAGCACTTAGGAAGTGTGAGAGACAGAATTCACAAGCGGGGAGATGGACCAGGGAGATCTTCTTCCTAGCTAGCTAAAACTGAAAGTAGATACAGAAGAAAATCACATTTTATGGGAAATGGGAATTAGGAAGATCCTATCCTCATCCCCCTGTTTTGTTGATGGGTTAACCTTTGATAGAACACATATAGAAACCTAAAGCCTGATGGTCTGAGTACTGCTGACTGATTTGTTTGTGTTGGTCAGCTGAGTCCTCTCTGAAATTCTATCCTTCTGATGTAAGGGTTAAAGTCAGAACAAAAAGAAAAGGAAATCAGCAGTTTTTTTTTTCTTATGTAGGACCATCTTTCAACTTTTTGATGTGTGTATAAAGGATTTCTTTTTGCCTGAACTTCAAACCAAGTAGTTGTTGTTGTCAAATTGTATTGTCATTGCTGATGCAGTAGTACTGGGGTCCATCCCATGGTGAGGACAAGGCATGATGAAAGATGATGCAAGAGCAGTGATGGAGGAATGAGTCAGGCTCGGGGATGGAGGGGGGCTTGCATCCTGCCTGACTGACAATCAGAACACTTCTTTAAATAGACCTCAGTAGGTAGGGATAGACACATGTTGCTCCAAAACATAGATCGTATCATTTTCATCTCCAGACATGTGTTCTAAGGTTTAGAACACAGGATAAACCATGACAGAAGAGAATTATCTTTTACAATCATTTTCCTCATCAACCTCACAACACAACTTTTAACAGTCTTTTAGATTTAAGAACATATTTTGCCAAAGCATGCCAACCTGTTCTCAGGCTGGTAGTTCTTGTGGTCACTAGACAGAAAAAAAATTTTTCTAAGACCTTCAAGGAGGCCAGGTAAGGATATCTCCCTAAAAGTGGGATGGATAATATGCTCAGGACTTTCCTTGGGAAGCTTAGAAGCAGTACTCCTTGGAGAAAGCATAAATTATCCACAAGAAATTTCCCATCAATCCAATATACGCAAGTTCTACAATATTAAAAGCCTTCCCAAGCATGCAACACGTGGAGCTCAAGGCCAAAAAGTGGGAGACTACACGACAGAGATTGGAGCACTCGGCTCAGCTTTATAACTTTCACAGTTTTCATTAAATATGGCAGTGCTACCGTAGGACTTCAGTATAACATCATCCTGATCACCCTCCTGGGTAGCAGTTCCGTAGTCATTGAAAATAGAGGATGATTCCTTTCTTCTCACCAAAGGTGGTGCGATGATAAGAAGATGATAAAGCATCATGTACCACTCAGTGTCCATCACTAGCTGACAGAAGCTCAAACTGGCAAAAGTGTGGCGATAAAAACAATGTGAGAAAAATCCTTGCATGCTGAGATTTGTAGTGGATGATTCCTGAAATAAAGGGAGACTGTTAGTGAAGGAACCCATCTCAACCAAAATTCCTGGAAAGAAGCCATATCTGTCAAAACTGATTAAACGGTTTATAATTTGGAGAGGTTGAAAAGTTACAGGTCCAGAGAATAATAACCTTATTTCAGACTAGTGGTAAGCCCCTAAGTTGCCATTCCTTACCCACCTCTGTGATGGAACTAATATCCAGTGACAAAAAGAGAAAAAAAAAAGTTTGGTTCTATTAATCTAGTAGACCACTTTCTTCCCCTCACCCAAATGCTAAGAATGGCATCAGAGAGCATATTAGTTCTACAGAACAGCTTCCCCTATTTTGGTCTAACTACTGCTTTTCTTTATTTATGGCATTTTTTTTGTACTATGAAACTATAAAACTTAATGAAATTGCTTCCATGTTGGATCATGGAAGTTTAGGGTAACCATGGTCACTAAAAACGGCTCCAGAATAATCTCTTGCTTCCTTTAAAGTAAGAGATCTATTATTTTTTGCATCAACAAACCAACCAGCAGGTGAACATGTGTTGCGACATTAGCATGAATGGAATATTAGAATAATCAAAACACTTGTATTGCATTATGATAGTAGCATGTATTCTTGTACAATGCATTTAGGCATACATCAAGCACACAGTGATTATCTACAGTGTGTCTTGCACTGAAGTATGCTTCCAAAGAGCTGTACAGTGTTGGCCAGCAGGTGTGCTCACGCAATGCAAATTAGAATGCAGAACTAGATCCAGGTATCAACAGGCAGTGGTAGATCCTGTTGGAAAAGACTCATAGGCTTACTCAAGAGGCTGTGGTTGGCTGGTAGGTTGTTGGTAGAGAAATGAGAAAACCATCAACAAGAATGACAACTGCATTGAGAATATTCAGAAGTCATTCCAGTCTTACAAGGCAAAGGGCAATTAAATTAAAATTCCAGGTAAAGGGATACTCAAGGATCAAGGGGATGGTTTGCACACTCTTATAAAATGTGGCAAATATTCTTTAGAAATTGAACTGAAAGGCGCGAATAGGGAAAGTATGGGTATATACTAAAGAGGTGTGTGATAAAAATATTAGACATTGAAAGGAAAAGTATATTCTAATTTATTTCACTCATAATTTAAAATGAAAACCTACCAATATATCCAGTCAGCAGAATTATCTACTGTGTTTGTTTTCCTTCTGTGTTTCTTAGATTTATCTGCTTTATTTTGTTTGTATGCACATTTTACCTGCATGTACACGTGCACACAGTGTGCATGCCTGGTGTGCGGGAAGGTGAGAAAGGGACCTGGATCACACTACAGGTATGAGAATTTGTTGCACCTGTGTCCGAGTCGCTCCAGAATTGTCCCAGCAGTTCAGAGCACTCGAAGCTCTTGTAGAGTTTGTGGTGAGTTCCTAGCATTCACGTGGCAGCTCACAACCACTGACAGCTTCACTTCCAGAAATAACAATCTCACAAGAAAAAAAAAATTTACTAAGCTGGCTGTTCAACCAAAAAGGAATCACTCACCAAGAAGTTGAAAGATTAACCAATAAAAGAAAAAATATGCTGATTTCCTTTTCTTGTTGTCTAATTTCCTTCTCTTGTTGTTCTGGCTTTGAACCTTCCATCAGGAGGATGGAATTACAGGGAGGACCCAGCTTACCAACACACACACACACACACACACACACACACACACACACAATGTCAGCAGTACCCAGACAGGTAAGCCGTACGTTGCTATAAATATTCTACCAAAGGTTGATCCATCAACAAAACACAGGAGATACTTTTGGGGATGAGGATAGGATCTTCCTAATTCCCATTTCCCAGTAAAATGAGATTTTCTTCTGTATTTACTTTCAGTTTTAGCTAGCCAGGAAGAAGATCTCCCAGGTCAGCTCCCTGCTTGTGAATTCAGGCTCCCACACTTCCTAGGTGCTTAATGAAGTAAGAATATTTACTTCTGTGTGGCTTGTTTTCCTCTTTTGAAACCTGGGGAGTTTATGGGAGTGCTTTTGCGACTGGGAAACTAGATTAGGCATGCAAAACACTGGGGGAAGTATTTAGCAATTAGACAGCATGGACCTTAGCTAACACTCTGCAGTGCTGGATTCTGTAGTGGTGAGTCAGAAAAGAGCTTCACTTCTCAGTAATTAAAATCTGAATGTTTTTCTTTCTCCTCTATACGTGTAAAGCATTTTGTGAAAATTAATACAATAAAATATTTCCCTGCACCCAACCTTAACAAAAATAGCTGCTTTAAGTCTAATATGTCGAATGTCAGACTTCTCTTCAAGTGAATATATTTAAGACACAGTATGCATGAACTTGTGTTACAAACATTAATGTAATCTGTGAGTTATTTTAACACCTGTATCTTAATTTTGCACTATCCACTTCTTCAGATGAACAGAAGCATGGTAGAGGGATGCATGTCTCTGGGCAGCCAGGAAATGAGGCAGAGTTTGGATGCACTGCAGCCCTTTGGTTCCTCAGACACCAAGTGGTAGAAGGTACTGGCTACAGGATCAAAGGTGAGAGATGGGTTGATAGTGTACAGGAGTCTCCTAAGAGCCCTAGCACCGAGCACTGGAAGACAACTGATTAGTAGATGGGGATGAAGTAAACGTGAAATGTGCAGGCCAAAGAGGCAGATACATGCTTCAGATGAGAGTTAGCTCCTGAAAGATGGAATGCAGACCAGATCAACATCAATTTGGAAGTGCACCCACTAAGCCTACCAGTTTTCCCTCCTACCCAAGCAAATTTAAACAAATACAATCCCAGGAGGGAGAAATCATAGCATTCCACTGAAGAAGAAAGCTGGATTAACCTCCAATAAACAAAAAAAGTGATCAAAAACAAGATGAACACTCATTCAACACAGAAACAAAAGACCAAAAAAGGACCTGTCTCCTCCAAATGTTACAAATCTAATGAGCTCTCCAATGAGATAGTTTAAATTTTGAAGACAGCTTCTGATGTGGATCTAGGCTTTCCTAATCTTTCACCACCACTCCTTCTAGGCTTTCCTTCTAACCTACCTTTATTCCTCTGTGACTCCTGATGATCTGAAGAACCATTCCCTACCAGAGACCCACAGTTGTCACATTTGATTGGGCCCTGAGGAGACAATATTTATTCTCCTTTCTGACTTATTCTGATGTCTCCAGACTTACTCTTAGTCCTGTTTTGTCTCCCTGATGGAGCCCTTCCTCTCAGCTCACACTATTTTCCATGAACATCTCTTTTGGTACAGATGCTGAATCCCCTATTCTTCCTTGTCACTTCTTTCTACCTTTCCTTCTAGTCCATCTTTTCTCCTTTCTGAGCCTCACCAATCCACAGAACTGCTCTTAACCAGGGACTCCACTTCCACCACACTTGTCTAGGATCCAAATTAGACAACTATAGCCAAATAATGGAGCACCCATCTGACAAATTCAAGTCCAGATTCTACACCAAGAAATACATTGAATGGTATAAATCCAGATGCCTAGATTTCAGGGCAAAAATATAAGCATGGACAACCAAGACAATATGCATCCTCCTGAAGCCAGCAACCTTATTGTATTAGGTACTCAAAGGCAGGCTCTTTGATCCCCCCCCAAGGGAGGAGCAGCCCTTCGGGGCCACAGAGGAGGACTTTGCAGCCAGTACTGAAGATACCTGATAAAACAGGGTCAGATGAAAGGGGAGGAGGTCCTCCCCTATCAGTGGACTTAGAAAGGGGCAGGGAGGAGATGAGGAAGGGAGGGTGGGGTTGGGAGGGAATGAGGGAGCAGGATACAGCTGAGATAGGGAGTTAATAAAATGTAACTAATAATCAAAATAAAAAATAAAAATGTGATACAGCTGAAATATAAAACAAGCAGTTCAAAATAGCAATTTTTATATATGATCAAGAATCTAGTAATGGGAAAATGGATTTTCTCTGACATGAATTCAGTGGCTGGCTCTTTGATCACCTCCCCCTTAAGGCAGGGAGCAGCCTTACTAGGCCACAGAGGAGGACATTGCAGCCAGTCCTAATAAGACCTGCTAAGCTAGGATCAGATGGAAGGGGAGGAGGACCTTTCCTACCAGTGGACTTGGGGAGGGGCATAGGAGGAGATGAAGGAAGGAGAGTGGAATTGGGAGGTAATGAGAGAGGGTATTACAGCTGGGATACAAAGTAAATAAACTGTAATTTATAAAAAAATAAATAAAATTTAAAAAAGAAACTAAAAGGAGTTATGAAGAAATGGCTTTATAAAGACAAAAATATAGTCAACTAAATGAAAACAAGTTAAGATATAAAAGTAGAATTTAGGAAATAAAATCACCATAGAAAACAGAGATAAAACTGGAAATGAAAAATTCAGGTTGTCAAACAAAAATCTTAGAAATCAATGCATCACTCAGCCTGCATCTGAAAAATTTGTCTTGCAATAGATGGTAGTTGACACAGAGACCAAAACTGGACAATATGTTAAAAAAAAGAGTCTTTGAAACATTCATTCTAAAATAGTACGTCTTTATCAGATGCTATATCTTAGTTATTTTTGTATTTTTGTGATAAGACACCATGAGCGAGGCAATGTATTAAAGAAAGTTTATTGTAGCTTAAAGTTCAGAGAGCAAATCCATGACCACAAGGCAGAGAACATGGCAACAGGCACACAGGCAGGTATGACACTGGAGTAATAGCTGAGGGCTTACTGTTGATCTAAAAGCATGATGTAGAGTGAGAGAGCCAAAGACCGAGAGCCAGAGCCAGAGACAGAGAGAACTGGAAGTGCTATGGGCTTCGATTCCCTCCAACAAGATCACACCTCTTGGTCCTTCCCAAAAGTTCCACAAATTGGGCACCAAACATTCAAATATATGAGCCTATGGAGGCCATTCTCATTTTTTTTCTATTTTTTATTAATTATTATTATTTGTTACAATGTATTCACTTTGTATCCTGGCTGTGGCCCCCTCGCTCATCTCCTCCCAATTCCAACCTCTCTCTGTCATCCCTCTCTATGCTCCTCCCCTAGTCCACTAATAGAGGAGGACCTCCTCCTCACTGGCTGCATTGTCTTCCTCTATACTCCTGAGAGGGGGTGATCAGAGAGCCTGCCACTGAGTTCATGCCAGAGACAACCCCTGCTCCCCTTACTAGGGAACCCACATGAAGACTAAGTGTATGGGCTACATCCGAGCAAGTGTTTTAGGTCCTCTCCTTGCATGGTCCTTGGTTGGGACAGTCTCTACAGGGCTGCTAAGGCCCAGTTTTTTTGGCTCTGTTGGTCCCCTTTTGGAGCTCCCCTCCAGTTCTTTCTACCTCTCCCCCTTCTTTCATAAAATTCCATGGAACCATGTTCACAGCAGCTCTATTTGTAATAGCCAGAATCTGGAAACAACCTAGATGTCCCTCAGCAGAGGAATGGATACAAAAATTGTGGTATATTTACACAATGGGATACTGCTCAGCTATTAAAAACAAGGAAATCATGAAATTTGCAGGCAAATGGTGGGAACTGGAAAAGATCATCTTGAGTGAGGTAACCCAGAAGTAGAAAGACATACATGGAATATACTCAATCATAAGTGGGTATTAGACATATAGGATAAACATACAAAAATCTATACACCTTAAGAAACTAAACACACTAGGGAAGATGCTCAATCCTCATTCAGAAGGACAAACATGATAGAAGCAGGAGAAGGCAGGGAACAAGACAGGAGCCTACCACAGAGGTCCTCTGAAAGACTCCACTGATCCATGTATCCAAGTAGAGGCTGAGACTCATAGCCAAACTTTGGGCAGAATGCATGGCCATTCTCATTTAAACCACCATAAAAAAGCCTCTACTTAAGGCTCAGAGATCTATGTAGAAGAGGATTTGGAAAGATTTTGGAGCCAGAGGAGGTGGATGACTGCAAGGAAATAACATCTTCCAGATACAACACGACTGATACACCTATGAACTCACACAGACTGTGACAGCATGTCCAAGACTCACATAGGTTCAAATCAAACATAACCACAACACTGAGAAGGTGAAGCAGATAAAAAGTATCCCCTCTCCCCATGACTCCCAACAAGTTATTTGGAATTGATGCATACTAGGAAAGGAAAACCAGTTTTCTCCAGTGGAGGGTTGCTGGGTATATTTATATAATTATATATATATAATTTATATAATTATATTCCAGGGCAGACTTTAATGCCTAGGAGTATTTGGTCAATACAAATGGATTCCATGATTCTTTGTACACTTTTTGTTTTGATTTGGTATGTTTTTGCATTATTGTGTTTTGTTTGTTCTGATTATAATTTTTTGGTAGTTTTGCTTTCTTTTGTTTTAAGAGAGAAAAGAGCATGAAGGTAGGTGGATAGGGAATTTGTTAAAAACCTTGGAGGAGCTATAGGAGGCTAAACAATATGGTCAAAGCATATTTTATTAAAAAACAATAAAACTTTATAAAACAAGTTTCAATAAAGAAATAGAAATGCTAAAACTCTTAAGTGAAATTTTACTGGAAATGAAAATGTCAATACAAGTCAAACAAAAAGCTCAATGGTAAAGTCTCAATAAAAGGAATGGTATGCAGGGCAGAACATCATGATTTAACGAAATGGCAGAAGAACTGGAGAGCTCAGTCAAGATCAATGATAAATTTAACAATACATATGAATGGAACATGTGAAAGCATTGGACATCATATAAAGAACAAAGTTTTGATTCATGGGCATAAAAGAAAGAAAAAAAATTCAAGATAAAAAAGAAAATATTTTTAATAATATCATAAATGAAATTTTACAAAATCTAGAGAAAGATATATCTATTCAACTATAGTGAACATGTACAACACCAGATAAGAACAGAAAAGAAACTCATATATCATATTACAGATGAAACAGTGAGTACAAAGAACAAATAAAAAGTACTGAATGCTGCAAAAGAAAAAAAGAACAAGTTACAAGAAAATCAGAACAAGGAAGGAAAATCATAACAAGATATGATAAGTCAATTAAAACTTACAAAAGCTGAAGTCTTAAAAAGATGTACTTCAAATTCTTCAAGATCACAACTACCAGCCCAGATCATAACATCCAGCGAGTCTGTCATAAATGAAGGAAACATAAACTTCCAATAAAAACAAGCTAAAGGAATTTATGACCACTAAGCATGGAAGATACTGGAAGGAAAACTTCAGACTGAAGAAAAGGATAAACACAAGTAAGAGGCCTGAGGAAAAAATAAAGGTTACTAGGGTAACCAAAAAACATGCATAATGAGTCCAGGTCCAGATTAATTCACTATTATTCACTATTAATTCACTAGAATATTGAAGAATTAAGATAGATACTTCTCTCTCTTTTTCTTTTTTGCAGAAAATAGTAAAGAAACAAAATCTTTTGAAAAGTAGTATTACTCTGATACCAAAATCCAATAAAGACACAGCAGAAAAGATATAAACTATAGAAACATTTCTTTATGAACATAAATATGAAAATTCTTAATAAAAATCCTTGATTATTTCATCATTTCAATAGATTTAGAAAATGTGTTTGACAAAACCCAGCATCCTTTCTTGGTAAATGCCATGCAGAGGAAGAATAGGGATAGAACAATTAAGGCTTTAAGAGAGTTTTTTGGGAATTAATTGCTCTCTGATTGTAACCAAGGCTGCTCAACAGGAAAAAACTCATTTCTGGTACTGTAAACCTGATCAAAACACCATGACTGAAGAAATTACAGGCAATATAAAGAAATTTAATGTTGTTTTTCTAAATGGACATTGTGTCAAACTATTTTCTAATTCTTTCTGTTTATACCTACAGGTGAGTGTTGTTTCTCATAAACTCTTCTTTTTGTTTGAATTAGATACTAATATTGCTCCTTCTAAAGCCCAGGAAATATCACAGAAAAGAGATTTAAAAAAGAATATGAGAGAAATATGATGGGGAGGAGAGACGTGAAATTCTTTTAGGCACAGCACAGATATTGCAATTATGAACTCATCGGTTGTCTTTATTTGCACAAGACTAGGCTGGTCAGCATTCAGTCACAAATGAAGGAGAGTCATGGGATCCTAATCCTTTTTGGAGAAATACTTGTGTTGATGGATACCAAACAAGGATGATTCATTGGCTCTGGTGATGTAGCTACATGTACGTTCCCTATGCACCAGGAGATAGCTAAACCCCCTTGTGCACATGGATGGCCCTGGTTAAACTGGTGAAAATGGAGGTTGGCAAAGGTAGCAGGGGAGCAAATAAGGTGGGGATGAGTGTAATTAAAGTGGAATGGTATGAGAAAAGTATTAATGGACAAATAAATACTTGATAAAGTGTTCAGCATCATTAGTCATCAGAGAATTGCAAATTAAAATTGTTTTGTGATTACATCTTATCCCAATCAGAATGGCTATTATCAAAAACAAACAAACAAAATCAGTGACAGCAAATGCTAGTGAGGATGTAGGGAAGGTGGAACCTTTATCAATTGGTGGTGAAGTTATTAATATGCAACTATTATTGAAATAAATTTGGAGACACCGTAACACACTAACAATAGAAATACACTGTAACCCATATATCTCTCATCAAACTTTTGTTCATACTCCATAATTTGAGAGCTGACATACAACAGAAATATATTTCCCCATCCATGTTTCTTACTGCACTATTCACCACAGCCAGCTAATATAATCAACCTGTTTCTCAATTGATAAATGAATAAAGAAATGTGATATGTACAACTAATGAAATTTTGCAATCATATGGGAAAATGATGACATTTCAGGTAGATGGATTGTGGGTGGTTCAACTGGGAATGGGCATTGTAGGCTCATGTTTGAATACTTGGTCCCCATGGTGGAACTGCTTAGGTAGGATTAGAATATACACCCTGTGGTGGATGTTGGAGTTAGCAGACTCATATAATTACAAGTTTCTCTCTGCCTCTTGCTTGTGGATCAAAACATGAGCCCTCAGTTGCTATCCCAGCCACCATACCTTTGCTTTACCATCATAAATTCTAATCCTTTAAAACTATCAGCCCGATTAAATGCTTCCTTTTGTAAGTTGTCTTGACTATGGTGTTTTCTCATGGCAACAGAAAAGTTAACAAAGACATGGCCATTACCACAAATCATTATATTAAATGAACGTAGCCAACTCATATAGAAAAAATACAACCTGTTTTCATAGGTATGCAAAATCTAAATTTGAAATTGTATGTGTGTGTGTGTATTTATAGATGTGGGTAAGTCATCAAATTACAAGGGGGTTAGGAAAATGCAGGAAGAGATTATAATGGGAGAGAATATGATGCAATATATGTGATAAGAAAACAGAAAAAAAAAAAGACTATCTGTGGTGTGGAAGGGAACATGCCCTTCCACATGCCCCATCTCATCTAATCTCATCTATGCCTATAGTTCTAAGAGTCAGTCTTTTGATGGTGCTCCTCATTTCCTGAATAGTCCTTTTCTATCCTTTAAAAACAAAATTCCATAATCTTTGTTTAGTTCATTTAGATCTTCTGCTTAGTCTTTGTATCCTGATAGTCTATCTTCTCTTTGATTCATTCTTTTTGTAAAGTTTTACCTTGAGTTTTCTAATTGGTGTATTTTGTTTTTTGGTTTCATCTTTTTTTTTTGAGCTTTTCCTTCAATGTTTCTAATGCTGCGTTGAATTCAGTTGCCAAGTATTGAATTATTTCTGTCATATCACTCAGTCCTGAACTTTTATTTTCTTGAACACCACTCAAATGTTTATTGCAATCCTCTTAGACCTGAATAAAATATTTTTAATAATTTATCTAAATTCTTTGAATTATTTGATAAAGTTTAAGATTGTTCTTTTCAATTCTATGACCTGAAGTTCAACCTAGGTAGTTTTTATTAGACATCATTTCTATAGGACTAGTGAGTTTAATGGGACACATGCTACTTTTGTCATTCATGTTGGTTTGTTTTGCCCTTCGCCCTGGATATTTGAACTTTTTTCTTTGGTTATTTGTCTGCTATAATAATCTGCCTTCCTTGTATTGGGTCAGTGCAAGAGCTGAGTGACTTAGCAAGGCCAGGTAAAGTCTTGGATGAGCTGTTTAACTGAACCACACAAAGATGACTTTCAAACTATGGGCCTGAAGCTAGGTCTGTGGCTTCAGAGATGGTAAGGGATGGAGGGAAGGAGTACCTCACCAGTCAAAGATGGCTCTTGAACAAAGCAAGTTTGAAGGCCAGTGATCTGGACCCAAACCTGTGTGTGTGTTGACAGCCACAAGCAGGGAAATGGAGGTATGAAAAGGAGATGGAAAAGGGAAGAAGAAACTCATCTGACAAAGGTGGCTCACTAAGTGGGTTCATGGGTTTCTGGTCTGGGACTAGGCTTGTAGATTTACAGATCTGTAGTGCTACTTTTAAACATTACTGAAGACATAAAGTCATTGAAATAAATTATTAATGAGATTTACTTAGTGTTCATCCTCCAAGATATTATTGTTAGAATAAATATTGGCAGATGTTATGTGTCTCAGCTATTAAAATTTTGCTAAATGAAATGGAAATGCAGTCATGTGTTACTTAGTGATGGGTAATCACTCTGAAAATCGATGATTAGGGAACTTCATGGTCGTTCAAAAATCAGAATGAACTTACAGAAACTATAATAATGTCATTAGGAGATATAATCTTATAGTAATATCATCTTAAATATGATTTTTCATTGACCAACCCATTTAATGTGGCACATGTCTATATGAACATGAGAGTCACTGAGTATGAGTCAAAACTTTATAAATATATAAATTGAGTAACAATTTTTTTTTAAATATTAAGGGATTAAGGGATTTTTGTGCTTGTAAAATTAAGTCATTCTGTTTTGTAGTCTAACTTTTGTAAGCAATAGTACCCAAGGATAATATACCTGACAAATCATTACTAACCATTCTGATTATCCAGAATAATCAAAAGTATTGCAAATGTCAAGGGTGTCCTCCATCCTTGTATTTGTTGATAAATATAGTCTAGAACTATAAAATATGCTTCTAGGTCATTTGAGACAAGGACTCAAGGCGAATTGTCATTGATTATTTTCAGAGCCTGGTGTGAAAAAAAAAACAATGTGAAAAAAATGAAAATCAGATCTCACCTTGAAAGGTGCATAAAGTGTCAGTTGTTATGTCCATACTAATTAGAAGTCCCATCATTGATATGTATTTTTTTCTCACTAATAGAAGGACCTACTCTAATATAACATTGGGTCAGTTGTACCCTTGGTCGTGTTGTGGCAGAAACATTTACAGCTCTGCGTAGCTAAAAATTCAAGTTTCTTTGACCTGAGCAAGAAAGTTTTCATTTGCCACGGGGAGGCAGGCAGGTGACATCACTGGTGTTGTTCAGAAGCAGGCCAGTGCTGAGCAGCAGCGTTTTAGCTGGCTGGTGTTTACCTTCCAGTGAGAAGGGACAGAGCTGAAGAGTATTCAGTTGGTTTAAAGTATCCGTATTTTGGTGACATACCCAAGAATTTCTAGGGTCATTAAGGCAGCATAAGTACTTTTTTTTTTTTTTTTTAAGATTATCATTTTTGAGGGAAGATAGAAGAATGAATATTCCTCTGGTACACTGCCATTCCAAAGGACACTAAAAAGTTCTACCAAGTTAAAACAAAGACATGTATAATGATTAATTAACTAACAGTATATACACCACATATCTAATTATTATTCAAATGCGAAGGCAAACAAATCCTTTTCCTTAAGTAAGCAAATCCTTAATAATATGCATCTTTAAAAAAGATAAATCAATGCTTCCTCATCTGCTTAATTTATAAAGAACCTCAAGAAGATAAAACTAGAGAAAGAGCTGACAGCACTTGAATTAAAAATAGAAAAAAATAAATGAAATTACTTCAGTTACTACATTGAATACAAATGTAAATTTTTAATAAAGGTGCATATCAATTAATAATTGCTTCTAGCAGAATGAGAAAAATTACAGACCCAGCAATAATCAGGAGACAGAATAGTAAAGAGAAATTTAACTTGATATTCTGTTAATATGAGAAATGTGGTTTGCATTCAAGTAATTATATTGAGGGAAGAAAAAAATGAAATAAATAAAATTAAAAATAGTCTACACACCTTCAGAATTACTGCAAAAGTTTTGAGGGTTTAAGCAGGGACCAAAGAAATGAATCCATGTTTTTAAAGAAGAAAATGAAGAAATGAAAGGAATACGAGGAACATCAATAAAGCACTACAACAAAGATTGAAAAACACATTAAACAAAATTGTAATACAATAAACTACCTGTTATTACAATGAATATAATAGGGAAATAGACATTAAAATATTTTTATTCAAAAGTTAAAATTGTCTTAGATGTAATATGTTATATTGATACTAAACATTATCATTGAAATATGTAGATACAAGCCAGGGTATAGCTTGGTGATAATGTACGTACCAGACAAGTGTAAGGCTGTAAGTTTTATCCACAGCAAGGTCAAAAGTAAGTAATGAAAAAGTAAGCAAATGAATTAATGCAGTAAAATGTAAATTTTTGTAAGAAATAATATTAACAAAATTACATATTTTGTAACATATAATATGTGAATGGGTTATATAGCAAAAATAAGCTAGGATAAAACGATTATACAGTAATTAAAACATGACTACAAATATTATAGCTACCCTGGTATTTTATTCACAGTATAATAAACATGAAACAGTAGAAACTGCTAGAAATTAAGAGGGAATTTAGCAAAGCTGTAACAATGGAAAATGTTTATCTTCTAGTTTTATCTTCTAGTGAAGTAAATAGAAAGAAAAAATTCATCAGGCATGGTGGAGTCCTATATCTTATTTTTGTAGACCTACAATGTGGAAACAGTATGTATTGGGGACAGGGACCATGGATTTTAAGTTCATTATACTTATACGCTCTAGAAATAGATTTTACCACAATTTCATAAAATACACTCAAGGTAATTAAAATTAGAAGAAAATCTCAATTACTGGGAAATTTTACAATTTCTTTTTTTAAAAAAAAAAAGCTGTATTCAAAGGCAAAAGCAAATCTTCAATTATGACATGTATTCTTACAGTCACAAAAACAAATATAAAAGAAAAATACTACACTAAGAGGACAAGAGGTGCAGACAAGCCCGGGCAAAATGACTTATCTCTGTCTATCATGCAAGTTGTGTTAGTAAATTGCCATATACTCTGAGAAGCTCACTCTTGAAGTAGGGGCTTCCACCCATCTTCTATTGAAGCATATTTGTTTCAATGTGTCCTTCAAGACTCCAAGCCAGCCCCTGACCTTATGACAAAAACAATGGAAAAGAGCAAAAGAGCCCAATAGCTAGTTAGCACATAGTGGCCTTGAGATCAGGAACGTAAATCATTTGAGTGAGCGCACTGTGTCCTTGACAACGGTTAGGTGTAAGTCATAAACAGGGATGTTTCTCACCATCCCCCAAATTCATGCTCAGACACTGATTATATCCAAATATAAAAGTACTGGTGGTAATGGCTAATCAGAAATTACTTTGTCATCAACCTTTTTGTTAATCAGGGGCTCCAGGTCAGTTTTCACTGGGCTACTGCAGTCATTTCTGCTGGATATGGTCTGATCTGCTATTTCTCTGCTGCTTGCTATTTTGATCATTTATTTATTTATTTATTTATTTATTTTTATTTATGCTATTCACTCAATAAACTCGCTCATTCAAAATTGAGAGCAAGGATGCTATTACGGATGGTTCTCTGTGTGTGGAGCTCTGTGCTTTCAGTTTTACTTGAGTAATTAATATGCTTGCCTGTGGGTCCTCTGACCCTGATTGGCCTTGTGCACCAGCCAAGGAGCTGGGGAGCAAGATCCCTGGCAGTGGTGAGTACAGTGGACACGAATAACCGCAGAGACTGGTGCAGATGACAGCTCTTTTATTGAAATGTGAGGAGGCTAGCTTCCATAGCTCACGGTGGGGAAGGGGGTCATGGGAGGAAGTGCTGCAGCTGCTGGTAGGGACCTTCCAAATATATCAACCAGGTTAGCAGACTGGCAGTCACATGGTTTCTGAGATGCCAGTTCTCTGGCTGGTAAACAGAAGCTTAACTGACTTTATCAAGGCCAGGACATGGCCTTGTTCCTATGGAGTTGAGTATAACCAGGCCTGATTTGGGGTAGGAAGCAGCCCCATTCCTGCCTCTCTCTCTCTGAGATATGAGCAGTGCTCTACCATCTCTCATCTGGCTCAGCAACCCACACTTGTCAATGGAGGCATCCAGATCACTCAAAAGCAAGAAATGAGCATAAAAATGAAGACAGAAATGCCAAAACTTTAATCTTCCTTTAGAACAGTGGTTCTCAACCTTCCTAATGTTGTTACCTTTTAACACAGTTCCTCAAGCTGGGGTAATCCCTAACCGTTTAATTATTTTTGTTACTTCTTCTTTACGGTAATTTTGCAACGGTTTTGAATCATAAAGTACATATCTGTGTTTTCTGATGGTCTTAGCTGATCCTGTGAAAAGGTCATTCCACCCCCAAAGGGGGCTCGACCCAGAGGTTGAGAAACGCTAATTTAGATGTTTCATGAGTTCAGATAAAAATTGTGCTCAACAAAACATATTTCTAAATGTTTGTTATAAAAGGATTTCAGGGGTTTGTTTTTTTAAATAAATTGTTTAATTTTTAGTTAAAAAATAGATTGTCTCTAAGGCTGTTAATATATTTCTTCTGTATTTATAATTTAAATAAAGACACAAATTCTGGGTGTTCTTATAGCCATGTTTGCACTTTCTACATTGGACTTAGGAGACAATATCAGACCTTCATGGTGGGTACTTCTAGTTTTGAAGTAGTCATTTTATATAATATACCAACTGAAGGCTTTGGATATGCTTGCAGCGAAAACATTGTAGCTGGAATAAATGACTTACTCTTTCTTCTTCCTTTCTTCATTGCTTCTTTCTTCCTTCTTTCTACTTTTCTGGGTTCCCTCATGATCATTCTCAGTTTGTTCATGAAAGAAATTAATTCCAAGTCATGATTTAAATAAGAAATCATTCTTATTTAAAAAGAGAAAATGTTGATATTGGCCAATCGTGGTAACTTATGGGTATTGGCCCTCTCTGGACAGGAAACTTTGTCCCTACTAATTAACCTATTTCTGGCATTCAACTGAGCATGCTAGCCTAATTCATAGTAAACTTTTGGGTCTTGGTTCTCACAAACTAGATAACTGCAAAACTGAGTAGAGCATGCTACTGCTGGTTCTTAAGAGTAGACCCTGATACTCAGTGGTCACGATGCTTACTCCCCACCTTCAAAGCTATCTTATAACTCTCTGGCTCTGGCTGATTAATGACCTATGGATTCCTATTGACTTTCCACTTGGGTGTATATATTCTTCGTAACTGGCACAAATTGGATTTCTAAGCAAAAACAAAACAGCTTGATATATAATGTATGTCACTAAATAGTTTAAGTTACATTTTAAAATTGAAGACTAATAGTTGTCAGCTCAAACTTAGAGATGATCCTCAGCTAGATCTGCTTTATGGAAGGCTCAAGGCGACTAGATGTCACCCATATCTAAGCTTTTCTTCTGTGCTGGTATAACTGACCTTTTGGGTATTCAACAACCAAATTTGGAGGCTTAAAGCCAATGAATATCTAAGAATTAAAGGAAAGGACACTCAACATTTTGGCCTTGCCTTCAGGTCACCTAGGTCCAAAAGGACACCTCTCCATGTTTCCTAATCTGTGGTAAGTCACCCCTTCTCTTGATTAGAGAGGCTGTGGATATATGCTGAAAAAAGAATGGTAAATATAGATGAAATAAGTCATGAATGTTTTTGAGGATAGCTGTTTGGTCAGAAAGACCATCACCTATGACAACAGAAAGCAAAACTGGTAGTAGCCATTGTTGGGGTACTCCTTCCAAGTCCCTAAAAGAACTGTTTACAGACAAGAGAGGTTAAATGTTCATCATATTTCAAGGCATAATCAACCAACAGAAAAGTATAACCAGAGAGTAAAATGATTGATAATAACAATACAAAATTAAAAAAAAATAAAGGTATAGCAAAACAAAAGAAACACCATATTAATAGCTGTGATTCGGGTATCACATTAAATCTTGAGTCTAAGCTACTGATTCACCATGTAAGACAAACCCAGCTTTCCCAGCTATATTACAAAGAGAAGTTCTGTCTTAGTTTCATTTCTGTTGCTGTGAAAAAGTAGCCCAACAAAAACCAATTTAGAGTAGGAGTAGGTTTATTTGATTTAACAGTCTAGGGGCATTAGTGCTGGGAAGTCAACGTTAGAAACTCAAGCAGCTAGCACATCGTACCCCACAGTCAAAAGCAGAGTTATGTGAATGCACTCTCTTTGGCTACATGCCCAATTGTCAGCTTTCTTCACCTTAAGCAGTTCAGGACCCAGCCAAGAGAACAATGCTGCCTGCATTTGGATGAGCCCTCCTATATCAATTAACAGCACAATCCCCACAGATGTGCCCACAGGCCCACTTGATCTAGACAGGTCCTCAATTGAATTTTCCTTCCCAGCTGCTTATAGGTTGTGGCAACTTGACAATGAAAATGAACCAGCACGCTCCCAGGGCCCGAGTCTGCTGGACGCCATACTAGCTCCACAGGATCGCCATCAGTGACGGTACTGCCCGCCCAATCCCACAGTGACAGAGAATATGCCATATATTCACCAAAACCAGGCAGAAACGCCATACAACCTAGATACACCAGGCGCTGGGCCTCCCAAGCTTGGAGAGCACAGTGAAGAGACCCCAGGACTTCCCAGAAAGCATGGGGACTAGCAACCCAGTCACCAGTTACAGTGGGACTTAGCGGCGGTGCAGCACTGAGCTAGCAGGGCACAACAGCCCTCCAGTTTATGACTAACCAGGGCCAAACCAGAGAACAGAGAGCCTGGTTACGCCGATCACTACTGACGTGACCACCCTGAAATCTCCAGCGGCAGCAAGACCTCAGAACCTGGCAGTGACAGCAGCACAGAACTGGTGGGGCACATCAAAGAAGCAGGGCCAAACCAGAGAGCAGAGAGGCGGGATTCCACGATCTCTGCCAAGTGACCTGCATGTAAGTGAGTGCACCCTTGAGAATCTACAGATCCCCAGACCCTGGGATTTCTAAAACAGAAGCCAGGCATCGAACCCCCTCCCACCCACATACCCACTTTGGGAAACAGAGGGGCACTAGGGACGTTGAAGTTCCTGCTCTGTGGGTCTAATTGAGGAGTTAAGGCAGTTAATGCCAGAAATTG
>REGO01000219.1:3196824-3207725 GCA_010120015.1 Rhombomys opimus | reverse complement strand
TTTCTAACAGGAACTCAATGAAGATACCTGATAAAACAGGATCAGATGAATGGGGGGAGGTCCCCCCCTATCAGTGGACTTGGAAAGGGGCACAGTGGTGATGAGGGAGGGTGGGACTGGGAGGGAATGAGGGTTCGGGGCATGGCTGGGATACAGAATTAATAACATGTAACTGATAAAAATAAAAATAAAAAAAAGAAAATGAACCAGCACAAGATCCACCTCTAAACCTGTCAATAGATGTAATTTTGCTATGGATTTTGTTTTTCTTCAATGTTTTTGACACTGTTGGTTTTTCTTCTCCTTCTCCTGCTTCTGCTTATTATTATTTTAATATTTATTCTGGCATTGACTTGCTCATGAATATCATTCCTTTGGTTCCTGCTACATTTTATTATATAACCACGAGTGTTGTTTAACAACCATATGAGAAGGAACTACACCAGGAAGTACTTCCAGGACAAGCCTGGTGTGCTTTCCCGAGTCTTGCCCTTTCTGGGGTCAGTGGATGGCATAGGATATTACTCTTGCTAAATCTTGTGTTTTAATATTTTTAAAATTGTAGTTTCTAAGACATATTACAATATCAAACAGAACCCCTTATGGTACAGTGATTCTACCCAGTTCTTATTACCAAAGATCCAAAGACTTCTTTGCAACCACTAGATAAAGCACAAAGAGAGCCTCATTTGTAGTACCTCTTAGGAAAGGACTATGCTCCTTATCAGCAAGAAAAAGTTTTAAACAAGATAAATTGATCATCATCCTTGTTTTGTGTAACAGTTCAGGTGTTAAAAGAAATGAAACAACAAGATTTTTTTTCAATTTATACTTTATTAATTACAATTTATTCACTTTGTATCCACCTGTGGCCCTCTCCCTCATCCCTTCCAATCCCATCATTCCTCCCTCTTCTCCTCCCATGCCCCTCCCCCAATCCACTGATAGGAGAGGTCCTCTTCCCCTTCCATCTGACCCTGGCCTAGCAGGTCTCATCTAGGCTGACTGCATTGTCTTCCTCTGTGGCCTGGTAAGGCTGCTCCCCCTTAGGGGGAGGTGTTCAAAGAACCAGCCCTTATGTTCTACTAGGCAACTGATGTGAACACTGCTGCCATGGGCTACATCTGTGCAGGGGTTCTAGATTATCTATCTCCATGCATGGTCTTTGGTTGGAGTATCAGTCTCAGAAAAGACCCCTGTGCCCAGATATTTTGATTCCTTGTGGAGCTCCTGTCCCCTCCATGTCTTTCTTTATTTTTTAAAACAATTATTTTATTTTTATTAATTATAGTTTATTCACTTTGTATCCCAGCTGTGGCTCTCACCACATCCCCTCCCAATCCCACTCTCCCTCCCTTTTCTTCTCCTATGCCCCTCCCCCAGTCCATTGATAAGAGAGGTCCTTCTCCCCTTTTATCTGACCCTAGTCTATCAGGTCTCATTAGGACTGGCTTCTTTGTCTTCCTCTGCAGACTGGTAAGGTTGCTCCCCCCTTCAGATCTTTCTATCTCCCCATTTTTTTCAAAAGATGCCCTGCACTCTGCCCAAAGTTTGGCTATGTCTCTACTTTAATACCCTCCTGGGCAGAGGTTTTCAGAGGCCCTCTCTGGTAGGCTCCCCTCCTGTTCCCTGTTTTCTCCCTCAGTGATAACACATGCTGGAAAGGATGTGAAGAAAGAGGAACACAACTCTATTGTTAGTAGGAATGTAAACTTGTACAACCACTTTGGAAATAAATCTGGTGCTTTCTCAGACAATTAGAAATAGTGATTCCTCAAGATCCAACAATTGCACTCCTAAGCATATATCCAAAAGATATTCAAGTATACAAGGACATTTGCTCAACCATGTTTGTAGCAGCTTTATTCATAAAAGCCAGAATCTGGAAACAACCCAGATGTTCCTCAAAGAAGGAATGGATGCAGAAATTGTGGTACATTTACACAATGGAATACTACTCAGCAATTAAAAACAAGGAAGTCATGAAATTTGCAGGCAAATGGTGGGACCTAGAAAAGATCATCCTGAGCGAGGTATCCCAGAAGCAGAAAGACACACACAGTGTATACTCACTTATAAGTGGATATTAGAAATATACTATAGGATATACACACTAAAATCTGTACATTTAAAAAAGCTAAGCAAGAAGGCGGACCTTGGGTAAGATGATCAGCCCTCATTGAGAATGGCAAACGGGATGGACATTGGAAAAGGGAGAAAACAACAAGAATTTTTAACACAAGATGTTTACAAGTAGGTAAAGCAACAGAATGTTCTAAGAAGAGATAATACACTCTGACCTGCAGGAAAACTTGGTAAGACAGGAAGTAAACAATCAAAACCACTTCAGGAAGACTCAGAAAATGACCAGATTGATGAGGCCCCTCATTTCCTAGGATAAACAGTAAAGGCTGCTGATACTCACAGGGGAGCCCAGCTGCCTGAAAGAAGCAGTGACTAGCCAAACTACTTAGGAAAAATTAAAAACAAAACCAGCTGACCTGTTGAAAGAGATGCAGATCAACTGAGACACTCAGAAAACAAAACAGAACAACAACCAAAAAATAAAACCTCTCAGATCAGTTGAGTTGCCTGCAGATTGTACAGTGAGCTCCACGTTTCTAACTTTTATGAGCTGCCATTAATAGTAAGATGCCTGTTGATAATGCCATTTTCTTTGAGTGACTTCTGTGCCGGAAAGAATCCTATCACCAGTATTTCTGTAGAGGCAACCCCAATAAAACTCATTGGTTCCTCATATTTGGACTTCAACAGTATTTGTAATTTGGCCTGCCATCTGTTCTCTCTCCAAGGTGAGTAGATTTTTGTTGATGTCTCTCCATAAATAGGGTCTCACAATATATTCTTTTTCTCAGAAAGAGTGTTGGGACCACAGCAGTCAAGGAAGTGTTATCCAGGGCCTGGGGACTGTATAATCATAAATAACATGTAAAATAAGGTACTTAAAAACAACAAAAAGAGTAGAAACTATTCACCCAGTGTGGACTGTGTATGTGAAAAAATGCCACAAAATGTAAGGCAGGGAAATGCTATGTAATTGACCAGTAAAGGGCTTCAGTGCCCCATGCCTTTTGAAATAGACCTTTTTGAAATAGACCTTTATCCAGCTCATTAGGCCACTCCCCATCTTGGGAGTGCTTTCCTTTACTTAATAAACCATCTTTACCTTTTTTCCCTTTACCTTTTGTTGTTGTTAAGTACCATCTTTACATTTATCTCTATTTCCAACAATGTGTCCTTGATTCATTTCTTTATCCTGGAACAAATGAACAGGACAACCTCAGTGGGAGCCCTACAAACTCAGGGTGGCATATACCACAATATGACTTGCCTATCTATATTTGGGTGTAACCAAAAGAAACGAAGTCACCAAAAGCACATAGATATGATCACTGCAAAACTAGGGACTATAGGTGAGATATAAAAACAGGGTAGGTACCCACCGATGGATGAATGGTTAAAGAAAATATGACATGTGTACACAATAGAACACTTTTCATATGCAATGGAAAGGCTCTCCTAGTTATCAAAGTAGACAATATCACGTTAAACAAAATAAGCCAGTTATGTAAAGATAGCTGTTGTATGTTCTCTTGTAAAATCTGCACACTTAAAGAAGTTAAGCAAGAATGAGGACCCTGGCTAAGATACTCAATCCTCATTCAGAAAGGCAAATGGGATAGACATTGGAAGAAGGAGAAAACAGGGAACAGGACAGGAGCCTATCACAGAGGGCCTCTGATAGACTCAACCCTACAGGGTTTTAAAACAGATGCTGAGACTCATAGGCAAACTTGGGCAGAGTGCAGGAAATCTTATGAAAGAAAGAGAAGATAGTAAGACCTGGAGAGGACAGGAGCTCCACAAGGAGAGCAACAGAATCAAAATATCTGGGCCTGAGGGTATTTTCTGAGACTGATACTCCAAACAAGGACCCTGCATGGAGATAACCTAGAACCCCTGAACAAATGTAGCCCATGGCAGCTCAGTCTCCAAGTGGGCTTCCTAGTAAGAGGAACAGGGGCTGTCTCTGACATGAACTCAGTGGCTGGCTCTTTGATCACTTTCCCCTGCAGTAAAATTTAGCAACTCATAAAGATATTCTCCTTCAGAAGCTACTGCAACACAAGATAATAAGTTATATAAAGATGAATCCTGTTTTCCTTGTAAACTACTTAAACTTAACATTTATCACTCTACAGAGAATTTTCATTCAACCTGTTAATCACAAAAATGAGTGCTATTAATCCAAATCTCCTAACTTGTAGAATTTACAATATGTCCTTAGAACAAAGAAAAAGAGATTTAAAAAATAAAATCACTGCAACAATGCAGCCAGTCCTTATGAGACCTGAAAGGATAGGATCAGATGGAAGGGGAGGAAGACAGCCCTTATCAGTGGACTATGGGAGGGGCATCAGAGGAGAAGAGGGAGGGAAGGTGGGATTGGGAGGGGACTAGGAAAGGGCCTAAAGCTGGGATACAAAGTGAATAAATTGTAATATAATTTTAAATTTTAAATTTTATTAATTATAATTTATTCACTTTGTATTCCCCCCTGTAGCCCCCTCCCTCCTCCTCTCCCAACCTCGCCCTTCCTCCTTCCTTCTCCACCCATGCCCCTCCTCCAGACCACTGGGGAGTCCTCCTCCCCTTCCTTCCCTCTGATTCTAGTCTATCAGGTCTCATCAGAAGTGGCTGCATTGTCTTCCTCTGTGTCCTGGTGATGCTGCTTCCCCCTCAGTGGGAGGTGATCAAAGAGCAGGCCAATCAGTTCATGCCAGAGACAGTCCCTGTCCCCATTACTATGGAACCCACTTGGATAATGAACTACCATGTAAGATAAATTTTAAAAACTGCAAAAAAAAAAAAAGAAAAAAGAAAGAAAGAATGCAAGAAAAGAAAACCAAGAAAGTCAAACTGAAAGTTGAATACTGATTACTACAGATTTGAAATGGTGTGGTAGAGAAGACGTGGATGAGTTTGATAAATATCTCCCATATGCATATATGTATAGGCTATTTCCCAATGAACATCATTGATATGTGCAAGTAGTACGATTTAAAATTCTGCCTGTGCAGTTGTAATTAGTTTCTTGAAGACAAAGAGCATATGTCCCATTCAACCTGCTGTCCTATAATAGCAGAGGTTGAACTTCTCCAGTGACCTGGAGCTCCGCTAAGTTTAACAATGAACCAGTCATAGGCTCTTCTTTGTTTCAGCTCTGTGAACTGTAACGGTATCTCCAGATGTCACGATCTTGTTAAGTGTTAGGAGTGGAGCTAAAATTTTAGACAACAGGGAACAAACTTTAGCCAAGTAAGAATCTATCCTCAAAATTAGCAAAAATGAAGATTTCAACTGATAAGAAATAAACATCTTCTCCTTCAAACAGAAAGGATATGTGTTAATTACTTGAGTTAGAGAAACTGAACTTGTTTCTCAGGTAAAAGAAGAGATGAAGCATTGTAAATCTGACATAGCGTCTCATAGAGCAAGTTTGTGTTAATTACAACATGCTTCAGAATATAGTGTGCAGTTTTCATAAAAACTGAAATAAATATCCAGTAGGTTTTTTTTTTTAGGGAACTTTCATTAATTCAGTTCACTGTCACTCTCATTGTTCCTTGCGCAACTGAAAAGTCTGTAGCCCATTCTCCAATAGACCATAATTATTGCCTATGCTCCCTCAAAGAACATTGACAATAAGAAACAGCTCCATTCTGAACAACTGCTATATCAACAAATGAACATGCTGAAACAAAAAGAAAAAAGAAAAAAAAAAAGAAACAAAGAAAGAAAAAAATTACCAATATGGCTTCCTCAACTCCCAAAATGTAAAGTGTATTTTTTTTTCCAACTAATTCTGAATAAGATTATTTTTGTTCACTATTTTGGAATCTCTTGAAGTGAGCTTGCAAATGAATTTTTGGAAACAAAATGAATAGCTAATTGATAATGCTGGGAAAATGATACTCAATCAACATGATTACTGGAATAAACAGAAATGGTTGCATGGCTTTTGTTATTGCTGCTAAACATATGTTGTATAATATGGCTGATATATGTCAAGTAAGCAATCATTAGAGACTTTTCTTAGCCAAGAGATGCTACAAAGCATATCAAAGCATTCTAATTCTGACAATATGTTCAGTGGGATTTTGAAAAGCTGTCTGTGAAACATTTGCCACTGAAATCACTATGTAGCTTCCTTTGGTTGTGAATCCAAAGGTCAACACATGCTGAAACAAAGAAACCCATTTTCTCATTCTATGCTTCCATTTCTATCTTGGCAAGTTATACTCATTGAGAACACACAGCTGAACTTCTTCCCCAAACTACAGCACTGTTGCATGCTCCACTAATTTCTTATTTACCCTCAGGAAAGCCACTTTATACACGTCTGTGCTGTAATCATTGTTGACAACCAGGGTTGATAGTGTACCTGTGTTTGTATCAGTGACTAGTGGTGTTCAATGTCCTGTGTGGTTAAGTTTAACTACTTACAGTAATAAGCCACGTTAGACAGAAGTACGTCTATGGTTATAGTGAAATACTAAAGGATATGAAGACATGCAGATTTTATTTATACTCATAATAGGTTTGATTTTTTTATGTGCTATGAGACTTGCTGCATTTGGGAGAAAATTCATTAAGAAGTCTGAAGTCTTTCTTCATTACAGCAATCAGATGTTTGTTCTTCCATCAATTAACTCTACTGCTCAGATCTTGTTTTCAACTTATAAAGTAATAGGTATATAAAGCAAGCTCCTTACCTTCAGATATTATGGAGGGTATTTTTTTTGGTGAAATTTTAAAGCTTTTATATAATATTTTAAAAATATATTTTATATGATATTTTGAATATTAGCTACTATTAATCATTTAATTGCTTTGTTTGGTTATGTGGTAGTGATGACTGATGACAGAAAAATGATGATGAGTGTATTCTTTGCCCAAATACGGGTACGGCATTAAAGTGAATCACTCATGCTTCTATTGCATGATTTTTTTTTGTTTGATTTGATTAATTTTTTTTTTTTGTTGGTTGGTTGGTTGGTTGGTTGATTGGTTGGTTGATTGGTTCCTCCTTTTTGGCTGAACTTTGAAGGAAAGTCAAATATCACAGAAAAATAGCTTTAAAAAGAATAGATATTTGACTATGGTAACCGGTTTTGTCAACTTGACACAAACTAGAATTATCTGGGAAGAGGAAAACTCAATTTAGTAATTGCCTCCCTGTGACTGGATCATAGGCAAAGCTGTGAAGGCATTTGTTTTTTATTAATTATTGATGCAGGAGGAACCAGCCCACTGTAAACAGTGCTACCCCAAGACAGGTGTTCCTAGATTGTAGAAGGAAAGAAGCCAAGCAAGCCATGCAAAGCAAACCAATAAAGAGGATTCCTTCATTGTCTCTGCTTCAGTTGTGGCATCTAGGTTCCTGCCTTCAGTTCCTGTCTTTCCTTCCCTCAGTGATGGACTGCAAGCTGTTGTCCAAATAAAACCTGTTCCCGTCAATTTTCTTTTGTCATGGTGTTAATCATAGCAACAGTAGTCAAACTCAAGATGTTATCATACAGAAAAATGGCTATAGATCCTGCGAGATCAGGCTCTACAGCCAGCAAAAGAGACTTGTGATCAGTCCTGACACTTGAATTCACTCCCAAAGGTTCACAGGATGGAAAGAAAGAAGGGAGTCCTGAAAGCTGTTCTCTCCACACACAGGCCATGGCTCATGTCACACCCATTTTAAATAATAAACTCAGATTTTTTTTTCCAAATCAACATAAATTTTTATTACTTACTTTTATTTGTTTAAAATTGTTCTATTAATGCTATTTACAAAAAAGGTTTGATGTGAGAATATATCCCTGTTACTTAATACAGTTGTGTCTAATCCATAAACATGATAAACCCTATACTCTTTCCACATAACTGTGATTAGGCAAGTCAGGAAACAGGACAGGAGCCTACCACAGAGGGCCTCTGAAAGACTCTACCCAGCAGTGTATAAGAGCAGATGCTGAGACTCAGCCAAACTTTGGGCAACTTGCAGGGAATCTTACAAAAAAGGGAGAAGATAGTAAGACCTTGAGAGGACAGGAGCTCCACAAGGAGAGCAACAGAGCCCAAATATCTGGGCCCAGGGGTCTTTTCTGAGACTGATACTCCAACCAAGGACCATTCATGGATATGACTTAGAACCCCTGCTCAGATGCAGCCCATGGCAGCTCAGTCTCCAAATGGGCTGCCTAGTAAGGGGAACAGGGGCTGTCTCTGACACGAACTCAGTGGCTGGCTCTTTGACCTCCCTCCCCCTCCCACCCCTGAGGGGGAGCATCCTTGCCAGGCCAGTCCTGATGAGACCTGATAAGCTAGGGTCAGATGGAAGGGGAGGAGGATCTCCCTTATCAGTGGACTTGGAGAGGGGCAGGGAGGAGATGAGGGAGGGACGGTGGGATTGAAAGGGAATGAGGGAAGGAGCTACCAAATATTTTTGTTATTTATTATTAAAGAAAACTTTGGCGTGGGGTTTGGCCAGGGTTTCTGTTTGTAGTGTAGCTCTGGTTGTCCTGGAACTCACTCTGTAGATCAGGCTGGCCACAAACTCAGAGATGTGCGTAACTCTGCCTCTCAAATTCCAGGATTAAAGGCACACACCACCAGCTTAAAGAAGACTTTTAAAAGACTCAATAAAATTCCAGAAAAAAAAAAAAAAAAAGAAAGAGGTTAATTTGTTTTTCATAACGTCTGTCCTAAAACTATTGTAGAATTTGGGGGATGGAAAGCCGGACTTTTGTGCAGGCCAGGTAGATGCTGCAGCACTGAAGCATTTATGGAAAGGGGAATGGAGGGTAATGCGGGCGTCCATTGCATGCTCTGAATACTCATCATAAACTCACAAAGGCAGAGTGGAGCCAGATTGCGGGCTGAGTGCTCTGGAAACCAAGCTTGGTAGAGTTTAACGGAAATGTGCTCATCACTCATTGGATTATTGATAAAGATGAAAAGAAAAAGAACAGTAAAGTTGGGCAGGAGACATATTAGGTTTTGGGGGGAAGCTGGAGGGAGATATTTGAGGTAGATATAATTTTTACATACATGTATTAAATTTTCAAAGAAGATCTTTAAAAGATTTTATGAGTATAATTTGTGGAGAAAAAAAATAAACACAGGACAAAAGAACTCATGACTCAAGCTTAATGACAGCCTCAGGGGAGCTTTGGGGTGTTTGGGGAGATAGGGGTTGGCCTCTGTGTTCTTGGAGTGGTCTCTCACAGATGCACATTGCCTTGAAAGGGGTCTAACTATTAAAGCTGCTGGATAGAGATGAGACAATTCTTGAAGGTGACTGTTACACCACTATAGATAAGATCAGAAGTAGGTCCTTGAGAGGAGGTTGGGCCACGGTGTAGAGTCCAGAAGCCCCAGAAAATAATGGATGGAGTAAAAGCTGGGTGGTGTCAAAGGAGTGCATAGAAACAAAAATTGAATTTTATTTAGCATGTACCATGTTCCAAGCACTGTACTAGGCACTCTGTTGGTGATCCTATTTGATGTTTACAGCGCCCTCTCTCCCAATCTCTCTCTCTCTCTCTCTCTCTCTCTCTCTCTCTCTCTCTCTCTCTCTCTGAGTATAAGTGGCATTTCTGCTTGCAGAGAAGGGAACTCAAATTCAGAGGACAGTCATCGTCAGTCACTGAGCCCAAGATCTGGAAGCTGGCCAGAGCATAGCTGGAGCGGTCCAGATCCTCCCCACAGCCAGAATTCTCACCTGCTGCAGGGAGAGAAACTTCTATGCAGGTGGTGTCAATAGATTTCCATTGCCCCTACTCATTTCCATGGTATAAGGCAGAATCCTGATATTTTTGAACTTGGAATTATCACAGAATGCCAAAGAAATGTATCGTTTCACCTGAATACACGTTCTTTAATAAAATTAAGTTTTTTTTATTGTTTGGGTTCCTTTTCCAGTATAAAGACTTTTCTACAAATGCTAAAATGAGGGCAATTTTACAATTTGTTGTAAAACACCATCAGTATCTAGGTTTTGTGTCTAAGTCAAGGAAAATCCAATGACGATATAGGGAAGAGAGCTGACTCAAGTTCTCACAGCCCCCAAACTGACTGATCTTGCTAGTATTTACAATAGTTCAGTTTTATATTGCAAATGAACTTCATAAAATTAAAAACGCTCTTACCAGCTAAATAAAATGAGCTTCAAATTGTAAGCTTCTGATGTATTGTGCCTTGTGTGGTATCTTCAGTGACATGGAAAATGGGGAAAACAGACGTTGCCTAGTGAGAATTTCAGTAAAATTTAGCAACTCATAAAGATATTCTCCTTCAGAAGCTACTGCAACACAAGATAATAAGTTATATAAAGATGAATCCCATGTTTTCTTGTAAAGTACTTAAACTAACCATTTATCATTCTACAGAGTATTTTCATTTAACTTGTTATCACAAAAATGAGTGCTATGAACCCAAACCTCCTAACCTGTAGAATTCATAATATGTCCTTAGAACAAAGAAAAAGAAATTTAAAAAAGAAACAAATCTCTGCAATATTTCAATGAGGAAGAAATGGGAATTTGTCCTTAATATTTCCTGTGTATTGATTTATAGCAATTTTACCAGTTGGAAATAGGATAGCACATCAGCCATCTGACAAGTTAATAAAGGCAGCATCTTCACAGTCATTGCATGGCACAGTGGCCCGCTTTGCTGTGGAAAATATCTGATTTCAAGGTATGTTAACTCTGATCAGCGCCAATGTAACAGCATTTAAACCCAAATGCTCTGGTTTTTACACATTTGCTGTTTATTTTATCAGGCAAAATTTGACTTGTCTCTAAGCTTTGGGTTTTTTTTTT
>REGO01000219.1:3156957-3196814 GCA_010120015.1 Rhombomys opimus | reverse complement strand
GCGTCCATTGCATGCTCTGAATACTCATCATAAAAGCAAATACTGCATATTCAACCTATAGTAAGTTCCCCCAAAAAAAAAAAAACTTTTAAAAAACTCAATAAAATTCCATAAAAAAAAAAAAAAAAAGAAAGAGGTTAATTTGTTTTTCATAACGTCTGTCCTAAAACTATTGTAGAATTTGGGGGATGGAAAGCCGGACTTTTGTGCAGGCCAGGTAGATGCTGCAGCACTGAAGCATTTATGGAAAGGGGAATGGAGGGTAATGCGGGCGTCCATTGCATGCTCTGAATACTCATCATAAACTCACAAAGGCAGAGTGGAGCCAGATTGCGGGCTGAGTGCTCTGGAAACCAAGCTTGGTAGAGTTTAACGGAAATGTGCTCATCACTCATTGGATTATTGATAAAGATGAAAAGAAAAAGAACAGTAAAGTTGGGCAGGAGACATATTAGGTTTTGGGGGGAAGCTGGAGGGAGATATTTGAGGTAGATATAATTTTTACATACATGTATTAAATTTTCAAAGAAGATCTTTAAAAGATTTTATGAGTATAATTTGTGGAGAAAAAAAATAAACACAGGACAAAAGAACTCATGACTCAAGCTTAATGACAGCCTCAGGGGAGCTTTGGGGTGTTTGGGGAGATAGGGGTTGGCCTCTGTGTTCTTGGAGTGGTCTCTCACAGATGCACATTGCCTTGAAAGGGGTCTAACTATTAAAGCTGCTGGATAGAGATGAGACAATTCTTGAAGGTGACTGTTACACCACTATAGATAAGATCAGAAGTAGGTCCTTGAGAGGAGGTTGGGCCACGGTGTAGAGTCCAGAAGCCCCAGAAAATAATGGATGGAGTAAAAGCTGGGTGGTGTCAAAGGAGTGCATAGAAACAAAAATTGAATTTTATTTAGCATGTACCATGTTCCAAGCACTGTACTAGGCACTCTGTTGGTGATCCTATTTGATGTTTACAGCGCCCTCTCTCCCAATCTCTCTCTCTCTCTCTCTCTCTCTCTCTCTCTCTCTCTCTCTCTCTCTCTGAGTATAAGTGGCATTTCTGCTTGCAGAGAAGGGAACTCAAATTCAGAGGACAGTCATCGTCAGTCACTGAGCCCAAGATCTGGAAGCTGGCCAGAGCATAGCTGGAGCGGTCCAGATCCTCCCCACAGCCAGAATTCTCACCTGCTGCAGGGAGAGAAACTTCTATGCAGGTGGTGTCAATAGATTTCCATTGCCCCTACTCATTTCCATGGTATAAGGCAGAATCCTGATATTTTTGAACTTGGAATTATCACAGAATGCCAAAGAAATGTATCGTTTCACCTGAATACACGTTCTTTAATAAAATTAAGTTTTTTTTATTGTTTGGGTTCCTTTTCCAGTATAAAGACTTTTCTACAAATGCTAAAATGAGGGCAATTTTACAATTTGTTGTAAAACACCATCAGTATCTAGGTTTTGTGTCTAAGTCAAGGAAAATCCAATGACGATATAGGGAAGAGAGCTGACTCAAGTTCTCACAGCCCCCAAACTGACTGATCTTGCTAGTATTTACAATAGTTCAGTTTTATATTGCAAATGAACTTCATAAAATTAAAAACGCTCTTACCAGCTAAATAAAATGAGCTTCAAATTGTAAGCTTCTGATGTATTGTGCCTTGTGTGGTATCTTCAGTGACATGGAAAATGGGGAAAACAGACGTTGCCTAGTGAGAATTTCAGTAAAATTTAGCAACTCATAAAGATATTCTCCTTCAGAAGCTACTGCAACACAAGATAATAAGTTATATAAAGATGAATCCCATGTTTTCTTGTAAAGTACTTAAACTAACCATTTATCATTCTACAGAGTATTTTCATTTAACTTGTTATCACAAAAATGAGTGCTATGAACCCAAACCTCCTAACCTGTAGAATTCATAATATGTCCTTAGAACAAAGAAAAAGAAATTTAAAAAAGAAACAAATCTCTGCAATATTTCAATGAGGAAGAAATGGGAATTTGTCCTTAATATTTCCTGTGTATTGATTTATAGCAATTTTACCAGTTGGAAATAGGATAGCACATCAGCCATCTGACAAGTTAATAAAGGCAGCATCTTCACAGTCATTGCATGGCACAGTGGCCCGCTTTGCTGTGGAAAATATCTGATTTCAAGGTATGTTAACTCTGATCAGCGCCAATGTAACAGCATTTAAACCCAAATGCTCTGGTTTTTACACATTTGCTGTTTATTTTATCAGGCAAAATTTGACTTGTCTCTAAGCTTTGGGTTTTTTTTTTCCATTTTTGAAAAATAAAATAACATTCAAGGATGGTGGAAGGATGGATTTAGGTGATACATGTAAAATAAACCTTACAAACACTCTAAATCCCAAGCTCAATGGGAGAATACCAACTTAATAGGGTCAGCCACAGTGCTGGAGGCATTTCACACAAGCTTTTTCCAAGACAACATACAACCCAAAGATTTCCGTTTCTCTATCTGACTCAAGAAAAATGGCATTTTTTTTTTGCTTTAACTATGTTTTATTAAATTTTTGTTGAATTTGGATAATCATCTATACAGTTTTAAAGATATCTTTCTACCATAAACCCCCAGCTATAACCTTTGTCACTTTCTGTAAAAGGTTTTAGAGATTAAAGAATGAACAACAGTATGTTTAATATTTATATTAAATATTTCTTTATCCTTTCACACTGTACACTTTGTGATGTTGATGCTTTCAGGTTTCACAAATCATATCATTCCAACTTTTGAAAAATATATAGGAATGATTTTTATTATCCTGTTCTTTAAAAAGACTGTGGCTTACTATAGTCTTCTCAAATGTTTTTTTTGGGGGGGGGTTTTAATATTTCTATCAAGCATTGGAAAACATTTTAATATACTGTTACATTTATCAATGAATGGCAGATTTTAAGGTGAGCCTTAATGTGCAAAAATTCATTTAATTTAAGTCATAAACTGAAAGAAATGTTTGTAAATCATATTTGATAAAGGACATTCATCTGGTTTGTGCAAATAACTCCGAAAAGACATATTATCGAATATATATAGATTGAAAAGAAACACATAGAAAGATGACACCAGTTGTGATGAAGAAAGTGTCAACTAAATCCCCAGTGACAGTCTAGCACTCTGTTAAAAAAAAAAAAGTATTTATTATGTACACAGTGTTCTGCCTGCATGTAAGACTGCATGCCAGAAGAGGACACCAGATCTCATTATTGATGGTTTTGAACCACAGTGTGGTTGCTGGGAATTAAACTTAGAACTCTTAGAAGGGCAGAAGAGGTTCTTAACCACTGAACCATGTCTCCAGCCTGAATCTATCCCTCTTCAAATGAAAGTGAAGATGCACAACAATCCCAAGATCTGGTGGTAATGTAGGGCAATCTAGTACACAGTGGTATTGGGGAAAGAAAAATCAAGCCTCTAATGAAAAAAAAAAATGCTTTTCGGCCTTGTAGATAAACTCTGTCCTTATCATATGCTTCATTTGTATATCTACTCAAGATACTTAAAAATATCCACATAACTGCAACTATAAGTGAATGATTAACAGCTTCGTAGCATAAGTGATAAACTTCTGAGTGTCCTTCAGCTCCAGGATTGTACCATCAATGCAAAGTAATGTTACTCGACAATTACACAGAAGCCATTCACAGATCACAGGGAGGTTCAGTCTGGACCAAGTAAACATATCCAGCGCATTCTGTTTCATATGCCTGTGCAGGAAAGAAAGGCAAAACTTTAGGAATGCAACATGACCAGTAGATTCCAAAGGACATCGGTGCCAGTACAGCAAAGATTAGCATAGATACACTTCAAAGGGATGAGACTTGTAGGTTATGGTGTTGGGCTAACATGGAATGAAGTTACTAGATTTGGCAAACACCATCATTATATGCAATTTTTATGAATATAGTACAGTTAAGATGTCAGAAATACCAAGCAAAGAACAAACACTGAAAACTGTTAAGGAAAGGAACCACTTCCAATACAATGGTAAACATATTAGAAAAATTATGTATTCAAATACTTGAGCTTAAATAACTGTCGATGAAGATTCAGTCCTAAAATGTATCTATTAAAATGCATGAATAAAAAATTATAACTAAGACAAAAATGATTTAAGACCAGCATTAATTATAAAAAAACTAAATTATATAAAGCATTTAAGGAATGCTTACTATAAAAAAAATCATTTCAACAATTAGAAATGGGGGGGAAACAAAAAGACAGATAAAAACCAATCTTGTCCAGAAAATCAAAGCAGCAAATTTCCAACAGTACAAAGAGAGGAGGAAAGACCTACCAATAAACCAAACAACCAGAACAACTGACAACAAAATCATCACTACTAGTAACCTCATAGCAATAATAAAATTGGAGGCAAATGGTCTTATTTCATTACTTAGAAAATACAGATGGACTAAATACATGAAATTTGGGCAGTGTGTAGGTAGAGACAAATCTAGAAAGATGAAAAATGAGGACTGTGGGTGACTGATCAAAATAAATAAATAAAATTATTTAAATCAATTAATAAATTAACTAAAATATTAAAGAAACACATCCCTATTTTCTACTGTTTCCTAGAAACACACATATCATAGCTGGGAAAGATATCTACAAACTGAATTAAAGATTGGATATAAACCCTTAAGTCAATGGCTGTCACAGACAGAAGGCATAGCAGTTTTCACTTTTCATAAAGTCAATGTAAAACAAAACGTAAGTTTATTGCTACATATTGAGAAAAAAAAAGTCACAAAGAAGAATAAATATTGTATTTATGCACTGAGCTTTGAGGCTTTTTATATTACAGACCAAACCTTAAAAAACAAAAAACAAACAAACAAAACACTATATAGATGCAGACACAATGATGAAGTGAGACTCTGAGTTCCCTACTTCTATATTTAGATATGTCTTCCAAACAAAAATCAAAAAAGATAAATCACATTGTGGACCACTTGGATTTAAAAATATATACATTAATATCAACCCAATAAATAAGGAACTTGAATTCTCTAAAATTCACCATCCTGTAAGCCACACAACAAGCCCCAATACATACAAAAAGCCTGAACTAATTCTTGGTGACTGTGTTAGTCAGGGGTCTCTAGACTAAGAGAATTTATAGAATGAATATCTCTATGCATGTATCGGGCAGGGATTTATTAGAATGACTTACAGGCTGTGGTTCAGCTAACCCAACAATGGCCATCTATAAACAGAAAGCCCAAGAATCCAGTCTTGCTCTGCCCACAAGACTGTCTGTGTCAGCTGATCTTCAGTATATGCAAGAATCATGAAGACATAGACTCTAATGACAGTGAAGGAAAAAGCTTTCTAGCAAGGCAAGAACAAGCAGGCAAAGAGCAAATGCTTCCTTCTTCAGTGTCCTTATATAGGCTTCCAGCAGAAGGTGTGACCCAGATTAGATCTGGATTAAAGGTGTGTTTTACTGCCTCAAAGATTTTGGATTAGAAGTAGATCTTTCCAATTCAGATTATGAGAAATTCCTAATAGGCATGTCCTCCATCTTTGTGTTTTAGTTATATCCAGACAGTCAAGTTGACATCCAAGAACAGCATCCCATCACAAGTTATTAAAGCTAGAAATCAACATCAAATAATATACAAGTATTTGAATACTGAGCAATTTAATTTTGAATGATCAAATTAATTTTAAGTGAAGCAATCAGGGAGGAAAATTTATATTTCCCAGAGAAAAATAAAAGTAAGATTACAGCTTCTGGCGTACACCCAAGGGATCCTAAGAAGAAAGATTATGGGTGTATTTCCTCACATTGAAAATTAAGAAGGCCCTGTTCCCCTTATTAGGGTACCCACTTGGATACTGAGCTACCAAGGGCTACCTAACTCGATGGTGGGCTCTTTGACCCCCCCCCCCCACCGGGGAGGATCAGCCTTGCTAGGCCACAGAGGAGGACTTTGCAGTCAGTCCTGAAGACACCTGATAAACCAGTATCAGATGGAAGGGGAGGAGGTTCTCCCTTATCAGTGGACTTGGAAAGGGGCAGGGAGGAGATGAGGTTGGGAGGGAAAGAGGGAGTGAGGTACAGCAGGGATACAAAGTTAACAAACTGTAACTAATATTAAAAAAATAAAAATTAAAAAAAAAAGTGAAACAAGATATCTACAACAGTCATCACCAAAAAAAAGAAGAAACTAATGACTGCTGAGAACTAGAGAAATAGTATTCTTTCTGGAAAAGAACACAGTGGAATAGGGGAGGGGCATAAAAGGAGAAGACTGAAAGGCGGGTGGGTGGTTGGGCCTGGGAGGAGATTAAGGAGTGGGATACAGCTGGGATATGAAGTGTATAAATTGTAATAAGTAATAAATAAAAAAGAAAATGCAAAAAAAAAAAGAAAATTAAAAAGACATCTTAATTCAGCAGGCCTCTAGCTCTGGCAAGACCAAAGGTCATCACAGGACCAGATTTTAGCCCCAGAAACTGCATAGGACAGTCAGGCCAAGTGTTTAGGCTCAGGTGGAATCAGAGTTCTCTGAGAGACTCTGTGGCCTCTTTGGGACAGGGATTCCACTGGTCACCGCAGCCCTGAGGTTCTAACTGAAGCCTCCAGGTGGTTCAGAGACTTCAGAGGGACTTGGATTCTCCCTAGATGGGGTTCACAGAGTATGTGAAAGTAAATAACTGTAAGAATGCTATTCCCACTAACGTTATAGTTCAAAATTGCTGAATAAATAAAGATTATTCAAGTCAAAGAAAAATAGGAAAAAGACATTCATGGTACAGGCAGAATCATAATCATGCAGAAAACAGCTTTAAAAATTGACAAGTGGAATGACATGAAATTAAAAAGTTTCTATACAACAAATGAACCTAAAAACAGGATGAGCCACCTACAGAACAATAAGACAATCTTCAGGGGATGACATCTAGAATATACATGGAACTAAAAATTAATGTGCCAGTTTGATGTCTGCTGTTGTGACATAACACTGATGAAAACCATCTTGAAGGAAGAAAGGCTTTGTTTGCCTTATAATTCCAAGTCTCAGTTCATCATCTGGGGAAACCAAGACAGGAGCTGTAGGACAGGAAACGAGGGACTGAAGCAAAGACCTTAGATATACAACTTACTGGTTTGTTCCCCAGGCCTTGCGTTTTTATATAACCTAGGCCCTCTGCCCCATGGGTGACACTGCCCAAGGTCGGCTTGGCCTTCCTACAGTAATATTAATAAAAAAAATGCCTCTACAGGCTTGTCCAACAGCTGATCTTAAGTAGGTATTCTGGCATTTGGGCTCCCACTTCCAAGGTGAAGCTAGTTTGTATAACCTTGACAAAAAGTAACAAGAAAATTAAACAAAATAATAACAAATCCCAACCTATAAGTGGTCCCATGACCTAAACACAGTTTTCTAAAGGAATACAAATGATCAATTCATGTTTCAGAAAGTGCCAAACATTGGTATATATCAGAGAAATGCACATTAAAACTATTATGAGATCAAAATATAATTGCCAACATCAAGAAAAGTTTTGATGGAGTTGTAAACTGGTGCAGCTGCCATGAAAATTAACATGGACTCTCCTGCAAAACGCTAAAGAAGAATTATCAGCTGCACCACACGCTGGCACACAGAGTACCAACGGACTCTATATCATACAATAGCTACATGTGTCTCCATGTTTGTGCTGGGCAAGCAGGGCAACTGGAATCAGTTTAGTAGGTGTCTATAAAACAGATGAATGGGCAGTGAACACATGTAGATGGGTAAATATTCCCATTTACAAAGGGCAATTTTATTCAGCTGTAAAGAAAAATGAAATTTGAGAGTCTTCCATCAGAGAACTCAGAAAGGACCATGTCACAGCATTGACTGACATTGATTCCACTGAGCAGACATCTTAAAATGGCCTTAATTAATAATGGCTGGTTTTCCTATAAATATTGATTATTGTGTTTGCTCTTGATCTGTTGTTGCTTTTGTTAATAGACAAATTACAGCAGTCTGGCATCTAAGGTCTCTGTAATACCTTTTGTATGGAGTAGGAAAAACAAGCAGTCAGAATTTCTTCAAACCTTGCTGTTCATGCCTTTAGATTTTATTTTTATTTGTGCTCAGAATGTTTTCTTGATTCTCTCAGCTTGGCCCTATTACTTCATACTCATCATGATATATATAATTCTATGGGACACTAAGGCGGTGATTTCATGGAGGAAGTCATTCAGGTATGTTTGTAGACATTACGTTCCTTTAGAAATTTAAAATTGCAAACAAATTTTAAGGGGCTAACAGTTCATCCAGTGGCTTAAGACAGAGTTTCAACTGGTGAAACTTATGATGCTTAACTTTGTCCAGAGTTTGGCTTCTAATTGGAATAATTTTTTTCATGTCCCTCCATGAAGGGAGAGAATGTAAGGACTCTGGCCAGTGTACCATTGTAGGAATTCCAGGGTGTGTAATGCCATTTTGATGGCACATGTTGCTAATTCAGAATGGTAAAAACAACAAAAATGTCTTCAAAAAAGTACAACTATAGCAATGTAAATAAGCCTTTTTCTATCCACTACGACTGAAAATATTCTACAAGTCATGAGGATCTTTTTGCTGGATTTTAAAGTAGTGATACTTTTTATTGAAACCCTTGGTGTTTGCTTCCTATATTGAATGATTAACCAAGTTTTTCCCTTGTTACCTTTTCTAGATCACATGACAGAATACACCATTATACAAAGGGGTGATATAAGCCACTTACTACCCTTTAAAAATAGTAGTAATAGATTTTAAAACTCAATTCTTTAAATCTTGTGTTTGTGTGTGTGTGTGTGGGTGTGTGTGTGTGTGTGCGCGCGCGCTTGTGCCTACAAGTGTTCATGTGTACATGAGCTACGTTGTTACTGTGGAAACGTTGACATGCTTAGTCTCTTTAATAACAGAATTTGAAATAGAGTGAATGGCGCTTGAGGACAATTTTAGTAAAGTTTGGGAGAAACATAAGAGCGCAGCAAGCTGTAATTTTGGCAATCGCTAGGAGAAGGGAAAGAGAAATGGGAAAGAAGGCCATGTAAGGGTCCAGCATGCTCAGGTAGCAGCCACATGACAGATGGTGAGGACTTCACAAAGAGTGAAAAAAGAATTCAAAATGGAGATAAAGGGGTGGTGGGTGGAGTTATATTTTTCTGAGTCCTAACTCAGAAAGGTGGGCAGATTCCTTGGCAGGCTCCACAGTGCTGTCCAATAGGGTCTGCACTGATAAGAGGCTTCTGGGAAATAAAAAAAAAAAAAAAAAAACAGTATCTCATTCAAACAATGGTTATTCCTCACTGCCACTTCAGGGGAGCTCTGAAAGTAGGTCTCCACTCAAGGTTACAGATGGAACTTAGAACAAAGGCCATACACTCTACGTTTTCATACAGTGGTTTAAGTTCTAAGAGATGAATGAGCTGCTTTTAACACTTCTGGTGTTACTAGAGAAACAGATGAGATTCAAGCATCAACAACAGCCTAAGGCTAATGTAACTTATCTGTTTGTGTGTGTGTGTGTGTGTGTGTGTGTGTGTGTGTGTGTGTTCAACTGTGCTAGCCCATACATGTGTGGCTGTGAAGAAACCAGAGAGCCATGTGAGATATCTCCTCCTATCATTCTCTACCTTATTTCTTGAAGTCACTGTTCCAGACAGACCAGCTGGCTAGGGAGTCTTAGGAATCACTGAATTTCTGCCTTTGTCTCCCTGAAGTGGGGACACAGATGTGGTTGCCATGCTTGGCTTTTATGTGGGTGCCGGGTATCCAAACTCTGGTCCTTCTGTTATCATTAGTTTGAATACATTAATAATAAAGACAGGGTCACCAACAACATATTGGTCGGTGTCACATGAAGGAAGGAAATCAAAGCGCTTCCCTTGGTGCCTGCCATTTCATGAGGAGCGAGTCCACATTTGGATTCTCTACTTCAGGGTGCTCCCTGAGTCTTTCATCATTGCTGCCTGTCTGTCTTACATCCTGAACCTGTGCCTGCCTCCACCCTGCCTATGAATCTGTCCCTGTCCCTGTCTGTGCCCAGTGTCTTTGTTTGACAGGGGGCTTTGCTCTGTGTGCTGAGCAATAGCACAGGAAGGGCTACACGGGGAAGGAATAGGAGACACCCTACAAAAACCATTAACAGAACTGTATAAGGACCTATGTCCCCGGCATCTACCCACATGAACTTTCCCAGCTAACAAATCTCATTGCATATCAAACAACATCCACGTGTTGTTTTCATAATTTATGGTGAATATTCATTCACAACACAGCTTTCAGCCCATTTTCTGTTTCTAGCAAATGATTATCCCAAAACACACACACACACATTACTTTTGGGCGGGGCATGACGGAGTAGATAATTAAAATTACCACTGTGCATTAGCTGGGGTTGTAAACATTGACTACACGGGAAATTCAAGGCTAGTAAGGAGGATGGCTCCTTTGTTCTCTTAACAGGGAAGTTAAACAACAGGCTGAGTACACAGTAAAAATATCAGAGTGACCTCAACATGCATCGTCAACTCTGACTGTGAGGTCCAGCAAAAGTTGCAGCCTCTTTCTTAGAATGTTGGAGAGATTTTGTCAAAATCCTGCATAGCTCCCAGTCATGCAGCAAATGTTTTATCTGCTGAACCATCTCCCTACCCCTACATTTTTTATCTAGTATTTTATTTTAAATAATGATTTGCTTTGTACATTTTGATCCATGTTTGGATAACAAGAATATTCAAAAGTGATTGCTTCCCTCTTTCTGTTTAACTGTGAATGGAGTGTGATCAGCTGCCTGACTTCCCTGCTTCCATTCCTTCCTGTCATAATGGACCTTATCCCTTCTCAAAATAACTCCTGTTTCCCTTCATTTGATTCTGTTAGGTGTTTTCTCCCAGCATCAAGGAAAAAAAAAAGCAGACAAGGAAGCTGTGAATGGGAGCCCAGCTGGAAGTCCTCTCGCCCAGACTTCCTGCCAGCTGCCCAGATAAAGCTGCCCAGATAAAGGAAAGAATAGGAGAAGCCACAAGGAACTGGATGCTGCTTGCACACCCCAGACCTTTTGGACCAGAAGAGACCTTGATGGAGTGTGACCCAGGAGGAACTGTAAGGAAAGGGCTTGCAACCCCTATTCTCCTTCTCACGAACGCTCAAAAATACGGATGCCTGCCGGAGACTTGCAAAGGTCATGGTAGCTGCCATGCCCCCTCCAAAAACAAAACAAAACAAAAGGTGAAAATGTTACAAGGAATCATCACTAGATGAAAAGCCATTGGCAGTAGATGGCTGCTAAGGCTGTTTTGTTAAAGGATGAGACCCCAGTCCTAAGCAGTTAGCCCTAAAACACACACACTCAGAGAGAGAGAGAGAGAAGAGCTCATGAATTTAAAAGTATGTTTGGGTGAACACAGGAGGAGTTGAAAACAGAAAAGAGAGGTGTGGGAATGATGCAAATATGTGTACTCGTGAACTTAAATAAATTAAAATATTAATTCTTCTTTAAAATGAAAAATTGACTATTCATGTCATATAATTAATATCCTAAAGTGATTTTTATAAAATTCAAGAAAAGTTCAATATTAAATTCATACAAAATCTCTAAGTAAAATATTTCAGAGCGGTTAGTAGAATGCTCTATTTGGAAAATCATGTTCTCAGATGTGTACGTTGGGTTGCTAGTCTAGTCCCTTCAATTCTGTAGTAATAAATTGTTCAGATTTTCAAAAGTCAGCAACAGTAAGCATTTTCTCCATGTGAGTGGGTGCAATCTAAAAATCTCTTATGAAAATCAACCTGTAACTACTGAGCCTCCGTTTAGAGTATTGAGCAGACCTTCCTCTTCTTCTAATGATACAGTGACATTTTTTAAAAAAGAATATGTGGGTATAATTGAATTCACTTGGTCTTTTTCATAGCCTCTATTCTAAAAATAGTGTATTTGTACAATACCTGTGAATCCTGAGATTCACCGGGGAAAAAGCAATTTCACCATTTTGGGCCAGATGTAAAGCAAGCTTTATTAAATATTAAATACAGAACAAGATATTGTCTTCGATTAGAACCATTCCCTGGAATTTCCCAACTGAGAATGGGCTATGTGTTTCAGGGGCTTTTAAGGACAAAGTGGCTTTGTTATTTTCCAAGGACTACATTTCGCAGCATTCCAGGGTTGTTCTTGGGCGGGTGGGTCTTACAGGTTAATTTAATTTGGGGCATTACATACTAATGATAACAAGCCTCCCCCCTCCCCAATTTTAGTGTAGATCAGTCATAAATATACAGAACTGCCTGGTATATTTGAAGTCTGATCCAGAGACACTACCTGGAGTTCCAACGGCTTCCAATCTGAGCTGTGGGCTATGCCTCTGCCCTTTAGAATTTAAGATACAATACAGGCTGTTCTGTGACTATTAACCTATGACATCATGGTATAGCTGGTTACCAGCTTTTAAAGTATATGTGCACATGCCAGCATTTTGTAATGAAACCTAAAAGCAAACAGAATTAGAGGAACACGGGTACACAGCTGTGGTGTGGGCATGTTCTCTGAGATGGCCACTTCTCTTTTTTTTCTGATTCTCTCTCTCTCTCTTTTAAAGTTCATTTTCTATCTCTATTCTAGCCCCGTCCCGCCTTCTTCCCCCATCCCAAGTTCCCTACTCCTCAGAGAATGGAGCGCCCCACTACCACCTCAGCAAGTCAAGTCTCATCAGGATGAGCGCATCCCCTCTCACTGAGGCTGCGCAAGGCAACCCTCAGGGGGAAGTGATCAGAAAAGAGGCAACAAAGTCCACACGTCAGAGACAGCCCCTGCTCGCCTTAATAGAGCACCCACATGAACACTAAGCTGTCCACACGTATGTAGGAGGCCTAGGTCCAGCCCATGGTACTCGGTTGATGCTTCAGTGTCCATAAGTACCTCCTCCCACAACCCCGGCCCAGCTTAGTTGACTCTGTTGGTGTTCTTTTGGAGTTCTTGTCCCCTCCGGGTCCTTCTACACATCCTCCCACGCTTCCACAAGGCTCCTGCCCCCCCCCACTTGCCTAATGTTTGGTTGTGAGTCTCTGCATCTCTTTCAGTCCACTGCTGGCGGAGCCTCTCAAAGAGCAGTTACGCTAGGTTCCTGTCTGCAAGAATGGCAGGCTATCTCTAGTAGTGTCAAGGGGTGGCTCTCTCCTAAGGGGTGGGTATCAGGAGATGGCCACTTCTTGTTTTCAGAAGACTCTGAGAGGAGAAATGGCATGAAGGCACAAGGATGGGTGTCTAGACATAACCAATAGGGGAAAAGGGAAGACCTAGGGGCCTTATAAAATACCCAAGGCAGTGTTTGTTTGGCAGACTCCCAACCTTGGACTTCTCCCACTCCGAATCCACAGTTGTTATTTTTCTTTCCTCTGCGTTTTGGTCTTCTGTATTTCCTGGTCTTTCAATTCGCTGTTCTTGCCAGAGAATAAACTCCTTTAGGTGTCTGCCCTCGGATCATGAGCACAAGTGTTTTCACAGCCGAAGGACAGTATGCCTTGTTGTATTGCGCTGGGTTGTGTTCTCGCTCCCCACCAAGAGAATGCGATAGAGTCAGTAGTGCATGAAGCATAGGATCCATTGTCATTAGCTGACCCAGACCCTACTAAGCAACTTCAGGATGGAGATGCCGAGTGTGCTTTACCATGGTCCGTAATCTAAAGTGGTAATATGGCAGACTATGGACTGAACTGAAATATTATGGTTAACATATGAAAGACTCCAGTTTGCAAAAGGCACATTTCATCTAAGGAACAGCAAGCATAAAAATAAAATAAACTCAAAGGGATATTCCTGGGTTTTGGATTATAAGGTCCTACAAAGTTTTATACACGCCATGGCCAGATGTTTTTTTGGTTTTGGTTTATTTTTTAAATTTAATTTTTATTTTTTATATTTATTACAGTTTATTTACTTTGTATCCCAGATGTAGCCCCCTCCCTCATTCTCTCCCGGTCCCACCTTCTCTCCCTCATCTCCTCCCTGCCCTTCTCTAAGTCCTCTGCTGAGGGAGGTCCTGCTCCTCTTCTATCTGACCCTAGCTTATCAGGTCTCACCAGGACTGGCTGTAATGTCCTCCTCTGTGGCCTGGCTAGGCTTCTCCTCCCACAGGGGTTGGGGAGGTCAAAGAGCCAGCCACTGAGTTCACATCAGAGACAGTCCCTGTTGCCCTTACTAGGGAAGCCACTTAGATAATGAGTTGCCTTGGTCTATATCTGAACAGGCGTTCTAGGTTATATCCATGCATGGTCCTTGGTTGAAGAAACAGTCTCAGACAAGGCCCTGTGCCCAGATATATTTGGTCCTTGTGGAGTTCCTGTCCACTCCAGGTCTTACTAACTCCCTCTTCTTTCATATGATTCCATACACTCTGCCCAAAGCTTGGCCATGAGTCTCAGCATCTGCTTTGATACACTGCTAGGTAGAGTCTCTCGGAGGCCCTCTGTGGTAGGCTCCTGTCCTGCTTATCTTTTTCTCCTACTTCCAATGTCCATCCCAATTGTCTTTCTGAGTAAGGATTGATCATCTTACTTCGGGTCCTCCTTCTTGTTTAGCTTCTTTAGGTGTACAGATTTTAGTATGTTTATCCTATCTTAAAGTTCTAGTATCCACTTATAAGTGAGTATATACCATGTGTGTCTTTCTGCTTCTAGGATACCTCACTCAGAGTGATCTTTTCTAGGTCCCACCATTTGCCTGCAAATTTCATGATTTCCTTGTTTTTAATTGCTGAGTAGTATTCCATTCTGTAAATGTACCACAGTTTCTGTATCCATTCCCACCTTGAGGGACATCTGGGTTGCTTTCAGGTTCTGGCTATTACAAATAAAGCTGCTACAAACATGGGTGAACAAATGTCCTTGTTGTGTACTTGAGCATATTTTGGATATATGCCTAAAAGTGTTATAGCTGGACCTTGAGGAAGCACTATTCTTAATTGTCTGAGAAAGCACCAGATTGATTTTCAAAGTTGTTCTACAAGTTTATATTCCCACCAGCAATGGAGGAGGGTTCCTCTTTCTCCACAACCTCTCCAGCATGTGTTGTCTCTTGTGTTTTTGATCTTAGCCATTCTGATGGATTTTGGAGCTTTTACTCAGCTTACTAGACCATTCACAATTTCAAGACTATTTTTTTTTTTTCATAATAAGCTGTCTCTATTTCTTGGAGTTTTGTTGTTTTCTTTCTTTGTTTTACTTTTTGTCTTTTGGTTGGTTGGGTTTTTTTGTTTGTTTCTCTCTCTCACTCTTTTTTTTTTTTTTTTTTTTTTGAGACAGGGCTTCTCTGTGTAACAGCAGCCATGGCTATCCTACACTCACTTTGTAGACCATGATGGCCTCAACTAACAGAGATCTGCCTGCGTCTACCTCTCCAGTGCTGGAATTAAAGGCACATGGTGTCATACCTGACTCTTTTTCTTTTTCTAAGGATATGCTCACAATAAATTCCCTTGCCAGGGGTCACAAGAGGCTTGGATCAGCTGCCTTCTGAACTCAGATCCCTTGCTCAACACGGTGCAGCAAGCTTTCCCTGGCCTTCTGGGTCTCCGTGGCCCTTGTTAAAAGTGATGATTTTATTCTCTGCACTCCATCCTTTGTCAGTCATCCTTTGGCTGAGATATTTCAGTTTGTCTGTAACCATAATTTGACTCCCAGACTCTAATAAAACTGTCCTCAATATTCCTTCTGCTTCTGTCTTTAAACGTTTTAATGAAAGTATTTACTGAAAGTGGGAGCCTCAGTTTCCTTTACTCATGGAAAATGTCAGTCATACAAAACATTCACATGCACATAGGACACATAAATCCAAAATACACTTTTTGGTAATATTATTCATAAAATCAAGAAAAATCCAGAAGAAACAAAGTACAAAACAAGAAAATAGAGTACTCTAATGTATTGTAAGTAAAGGAATTACAGTTACAGCGCAAATGAAGAGCAGCATAGAACACTGAAAAAGGAGTTATAGACAAGTAGGTAGATACTTATTTGTATTTGTATATCACAATGCACACTTTGCCTGTGATGCAAATAAAGAACTAGGAATAAGTACAAATAAGAAGATGGTAAGCAATGGAAAAGAAGAAAATAATAAACAACCACTTTCATTTCCTTCTGCAAGAATGAGATAAGGAAGTAATGGCTCAGTACTAACTGATAGCATTCACTTGCCTACAGAAAGGGTGAACACCTGAGTGATGGATATTTCAATCTTCCTCATGTGCTGATACATTAATTTCATTTCATTTCATTTCATTTTATTTACTGATTTACAGCTGATAAAGCCAAAGGCAAAATAATAAAAAAAAAACCCTCATGATAATATGAATCAAATGATGTCAAGTACGAAAATAGCCATGGAAGCAAATGCAGTCATACATTTTTTAAAGTGTCTATTATGACAAGAATTTTAAGAAATAAATCTTGATGTGTTCTAAAGGAGAAAATGCAGGTTTAGATTTGAATAGACAATGAGACATTAGCTAAGTACAAGACTGACAAAATGACCTGACACAAGAAAAGGAGCAGCGTTGACAATTTTGCATTTCAAATTCTTTGTGAGGAGGAAGAAAGCAACTCTAGGACACGATATTCTTAAAGAAAAATGAGCCGTGAGGAAACACTGAAATGGAGGAAGTTGCAAACATGAGTCGACTGAAGCCGTTTGCTCTCTTTGGCTCACCTGAATATGAGGGTTGTAAGTTCTTCCTGATGTAATGGGAATCCCTCCCTTCCCTAGGCATGTTGTTTCACTTTAATTAAGGAAGTGTCCTCAATTCTCACTCACAACAAAATAGCAACATTTTTCCTTTTGACAAAGTATTCTCCATTAATGTACCCAATATCTACACCCACTCACCTTGTGTATTAATACTGCTCAAGATGTAAAAGTGGTCGGTCTGGGCTGGATATTTATTTATTCATTCATTTTATAATGGGACAACATTGGCTATGTGTAAGAAAAAGAGGTAGGTCTGAGAAGATCTAGGCTTTAAGGAAGCTTATATTCCACCAGAGGCTAAAGGGAAAACACATGTTCGACCTTGAAGAGAGCCCCCATCAACATGGGAGACTCAGGAGAAGAACATCTAATTCTAACTTTCTGGAAGTCCATGTTAAGTGTTGCAAGGAACTACCAGCTAAAAGGCAGAGAGGCTCTGGGGAGATTTCAGACTACCTGACATTTTTCACAGGAAAAAGCACGGCTTACAAGCATTTGAATGCTTGAGTTTATGATATTTTTGTAAATGAGATCTACTCGCACAATAGTCATAAACGGTGAGGATCTTGAGCCAAGCAATTAATGCAAGAAGGCTCAGTCTCAGTGATCCACAGGGACACATCCCACAGAGCTGAATGTCCAAACTTTCTGGGGTGTTTTTCTGCTCCTTAGAGCATGAGTCCCATGTTGCTCTCACAACAGTTCCGTAAAAGTTCAATAAAATGCAACAAGAAATTGACCCTAAGAAGAAATGAAAAGCGAGCCTACTAAGTATGATTAAAATTCTCAGAGACATAAAAGAGCAAGTTAAAAAGTAGAAGGCAAGACCATGAAAAAGAGGTTAACTCTTTTTTTTTAAGCTCTCTTTTCAAGTGTCCATGTGGGTGTTATACCTGCATGTATATCTAGACACTGTGTGTGCCTGGTGCCTGCAGAAGCCAACAAAGGGTTTCAGAGCCTTGGAACTGGACTTGCAGATGACTGTAAGTTGCCATGTGGGTGCTGAGAATGGAACCTGGATCCTTTAGAAGAGCAGCTAGTGCTTTAACCATTGAGCCGTTGCTCCAACCCGGAGCTCAGCTTCCTGAAAATTAATTATCTGAGCTAAGGAGGTAACATTTTTTGAGACTTTGAGAAAAAAAAATTAAGAAAAAAACACCCTGATAATTATGTGATTAGCTACTTCTTTTCATTATAGAGTCCCAAGAAAATAATTTTGCTAAAATGTTAACCATATGGGAAGGTTTTATTCTCTTGAGAGACTCCTGTTTTCATGACTTCCTTTTCCCAGGGGTGTATGAATGCCAAGAACATGAAAGCTGTTTGTGAAAGGAGGGAGTTAAAGTCTGATTCCTCATTGTACCTTAGAGTAAGGTCTTAGCTGTGGATCATGATTTTGTGTTACTTGAAAAGTGCACAAAAATACATGCACAGAGAGAGAGAGAGAGAGAGAGAGAGAGAGGCTGCATACACAAATTCAGTTATGCCATTGCACTCCTTTCACTGCTTCAGAAAACATAAACGTACAGGGCAACTAAGTTAAAATGTTCTGCAGACCCTGAATGTTCAAGCGATAAAAGACAAATTTAAAGAATTGCATAACCAAGGAGTTTTAGGACCAATATCCTTTTCCAAATTAAGGACATGCACATTAAAATATGAAAAAGTTAACCTTTGCATTCTCTCTCTTAACTTCAGTAAAGAAGATAACATTTAGCTAGCTCTTTGAAATCTTAAAGACATAATTTGTGCAACATTTTGAAATCAAAATTACATTTGCTGTTGCATGAAAAAGCATTAAATTATAGTCCAATCAGGACTTGAAGTGTTCTGTGATTCTCTTAGAATATTTGATTAAAAAAATAGATGCAGGTGTAATCAATAATGCATATACATTCAATCAGGAAACATAATTTTTTCTTTAGTCTTTTAATTGAAGCCTCAAAGATGAGCATGGTTTTTTTCAGGTTCTGTTATACTCAGAAACTGGCTATCTCTATGTAGTTATGTATTTTTAATGTCCCCAGCATTTTCTTCAAAGGGAAGATGTAAAACATTTGTTCTTATGAAATACCCACTTCTGTGTTCCATCAGCGAAAGGAACAGCAAAACTGGAAGTTCCATTCCTTCTGTCAGTTAGTCATGCTGTTCAGAGAGGGGAAAATATGTCTGTATTGCTTCCCATTTTCACAAGAGGCCTGTTCTTACGCTATGGAAAGCATCAGCACATATCAAGCCAGTGTTGTTTAATGTATATCCACTACTGATGATGAGGTGAAATGGACAGAGGACAACTAGATTAGAGTAGCACCCCAAGCCTGGGCTGTTTCTGTTGAATGATTCTCCTTGATTGGCCCTATCTCACACTACATAAGTGTGGGAACTTCTCTGGTGTCACTTATGCGAATCTTTCCCCTCTGATATCATCATCTATTAATGACTTTACCACTTTACTTCATCTAATTGAGTGTTAAGGCTGGAGGGAAAAAAGAACTGGGGTGGGGCACATATTCAGTCATCTAGGATCATTCAAATAGCAAAATATTTATCACTCAGTAGGTTAGTAGTAAGATATGAAGCACAGTTTATCTGCCCTTAACAGTTTTACCAGAGACATACCCAAATAGCTCTAGAGTATTTGGTATTTCAAACTGTTTTGAAAGTCATAAAAAGGATAATTTTCAGAAAATCTAGAGGTTACAAGGAGATATGATACTAAGTTCGGTCTTCAAGGGATTGAATAAAAAAGGTGAAAAGTGTTGGGACCTGGAGTAGAGGGAGCTCCCCAAGGACCCATGGGTCTTTTTGGTACCTATGAGTCTGCAGGAAGACAGCAACAAATGTGTCGTGAGAGCAAGTTCTGCCCTTCTTACAGAAGTTTCTGCTTTTGCTGCCATGAGCTTCCATGCAGCAAACTCACCAGACTCCATGCATTGGGTTGCTCTTGGTCCACAGATGTGTAGGGAAGTAGAGTTCCTTGCCAGTCCAAATGAAAAGTACCTGGTGGGGTGAAGAGCAGCTACATCCACTGAGAACTGGGAGTAGAAACACTCTCCACACCGATTCCAGCCCTCCTGAAACGCCAGCAGGTGTGTGTCTATTGCAGATTTGGAATAGGCCAGCATGGCTAGACCAACGCCATGATTTGGAAGAGTCATTAATGTTTGTTGATGCACAAAACATACATGGTGGAAGAAGATCTCTTGGCTTTCCCTTGGGGGTCAAAATACACAAGTTTAATGTACTATCCTCTAGAACAGAGATTCTTTTTTATCTTGCCAAGGACATCAAAACTAAAAGATTGTAAAACAATAAAAAAAACAATCAAGAATTGTTCAGCATGCTAAGCTTCTCTGAAGAAAACAAAATATAAATGCTGATCTGCAGAAATCATGTATCATCATGTATCTGCAGCATCATGTATCAACAACAATGATGATAAATTCATAGTAGCATTCCAGCCACAAAAAGTGAAGACCATTCTCAGCTATCAGGTTCATAGTAATATTAGTAAGTGTCAAGATGTCAAAGAATACAAGAAGAAGAAAAAAAAAGACAAAGAATAAAGTATGAGACTCTAGCTTTCTCCCTAAAGTCATTCAACCTGAATTCTTTCCAGTGTAGACACCTACATTGTATATCATGCTTGACATATGCCAAGAACACAGAAGGTTTTGAAGTAAGCCCTACACAGTATGCAGACAAGAATTTTGAGTGATTATACTAACTTATTTCACCTATTAGAATTATGTATTTCTAATAATAGAACCGTAAAAATTTAAGCATTGGAAAATTAAGTTTGTTTACATATATGAAAGAAATATTGTATCTTGGTTTATGTAAATATTTTTCTGTATAAATTGTCTACTTTGAGAAAAAGGACAGTGGGATATAGCCCTTCTATTTATACTGCATATTTTTGTTTCAATATAGCATATCTTTTATCCTTTAAATAAGTTCTATTTTTCACATTAGGTAATATATTATTTTTTTAATGTAAAGAAGTTACTAAAACCTAACTATTTAAGTAACTTTCATGCAAAGAGAAAAAGTACAGATGAAAAATTTAATATTTTACTTCAATGCTCTTGAATCTTTAGTTTCTTGGTGCTTTAGAAGTTATGTGTTTTATCAGTTAAAAGGAACATTGGAGGAAAGAGGAGGATAAAGAAGAAGCAGAATAGGAGGGAGGAGGAAGAGGAATAAAAGGAGGGTGGAATCATAAAATATATGCAGATAAATAAGTAGCAGCCCAAGGAGTCGAAAGTACATTATAGTTTTAAGAGAACATATAACATTATTTTGACAAAGACAAATATGAGACACTTAGTCATAGCAAAAGTAAGTGTGTGGGGGATAATCTTAAAATGAAGAGTAGAGGTGAGTTTCTAGAATTAGATGCTCTGTGATAAAGAGATGGAGCCATTGAATACCACATGATTAATCATGAGAATGTCACTCTTTTTGGAAGAAAATTATGGGGTACTGGAAACTTGAAAAATACTGACATACTATTAAATGAATTATAAAGTAAAGAGGGTGAAAATAAAACCTTCTGTTAAGAATAGGAAACAATGGTGTCTTTAAAATAGTAAATGAAGTCTACAATGGACAATCATTATAAAAAATAGGATGGCTACTTTTTTTTTTTACAATATTGAAAGTTTTTCCATCTTCTGATATCTTCCTCAATTATTATTTTTTCAGTGTTTTAAAGTTATATTTGTATAGGTCTTGGTCTTCAATTTCCTAGGCTAATTTTAGTCCTGTGTGTCTGTGTGGTGCATGTGTGTATGTGTGCATGCGTGTGTGTCTGTGTTTTATGTATAAGTTTGTTGCCCTGATTACTTTTGAGTTTATCACTGGCATTTAGGAAATATACTAACTTTTCTGTTAATTTTTGATCTTCTCATTTTGCTGAACTTTTTAGCTCTAAGAGGTTTTTTCTGTAACTTTTATGTTTTCTTGGATAAAGAATCATAGCATTTGTAAGTAGGAATATCTTGAATTCTCTTTTCCTAAATGTACCTTTTAATTTCCTTTTCTTGCATTATTGCACTTGGTAAACCTTCAAGCACTGTATTGGATTAAATAAGAGTGTGGAGAGTGGACATCCCTGTTTTTCTCATCTTACTTGGAACTCTGAGATTTTTAGTTTTTTTTCTTCCTTTTAACATATTAGCTGTACATTTAATGTATATAGTTATTATTACTATATAGCCATTATTATCTTTACTCTCTTTGTCCCTAACCTCTCAACCACATTTTCAAAAAGAGATATTAAATTTTCTAAGAGATATTTTTTTTATCTAACAGGAAAGTCATGCAATATTTGTCTGAGTATATTAATGTGATGTTGATTTTTGTGATTTTTTTTTACAATCACTTCGAGATACCTCATAGGCACCTTTAATGTTTCCCAGAGGTTGTTATGCTGTCTTTTTTTTATACTCAGACACATATTAGTTCTAAGAATTTTTCTTATTTCGTTTGTGACACATTTTTTTTTTCAGTGATGAGTTGTTTACACTCCATGAATCTGTGTGCTTACTAGAGATTTGTTTGCTTTCACTTCTAAGTTTTATTTCATTATGGTCATAAAGAATACACAAAGTTATTTCAATTTTTCTGAACCTTTTAAGTTTTCTTTGTGTCCTTCCGTTGCTTCAAGTAGTTTTGTTGGGTACAGTAGTCTAGGTTGGCAAACATGGCCTTTTAGAACTTGAAATACAATTTCTAAAGTGCAAGTCCAAGTGCTCCACGATCTTCTAACTTTTACATTTTTCACTGAGAAATCGGCTGCTATTCTGACGGATTTTTCTATTTATATATAACTCATTTTTCTTCTCTTGCAACTTCTATGACTATTTCTTTATTATTTTTTAATTAGTTACATCTTATTAACTCTGTATCTCCGCTGTATCCTGCTTCCTCATTCCCTCCCAATCCCACCGTCCCTCCCTCATCTCCTCCCTGCCCCCTTCCAAGTCCACTGATTGGGGAGGACCTCCTCCCCTTTCATCTGACCCTGTTTTATCAGGTATCTTCAGGACTGACTGTAAAGTCCTCCTCTGTGGCCTAGCAGGATTGCTCCTCCCTTGGGGGGTGGGGAGGTCAAAGAGCCTGCCATTGAGTTCATGTCAGAAATAGTCCCTGTTCCCCTTACTGTGGGAAACCAATTGGTTACTGAGCTACCATGGGCTACATATGAGCAGAGGTTCGAGGTTATATTCATACATGGTCCTTGGTGGAGCGTCAGTCTCAGAAAAGACCGCTGTGCCCAGATATATTTGGTCCTGGTGGAGCTCCTATCCTTTCCACGTCATACTAACTCCCCTTCTTTCATATGATTCCCTGCACTCTGCCGAAGGTTTGGTTATGAATGAGTCTTAGTGTCTGCTTTGATACACTGCTAGGTAGAGTCTTTCAGAGGCCTTCTGCAGTAGGCTCCTGTCCTACGTTCAACGCACATCCCATTTGTCTTTCTAAGTGAGGATTGCTCATCTTACCCGAGTCTGCTTTCTTGTTTATCTTCTTTAGGTGTATAGATTTCATTATGTTTATCATATCTTGTAGGTCTATATAAACGAGTAAATACCATGTTTGTCTTTCTTCTTCTGGGATACTTCACTCAGAATCATCTTTTCTAAACAAAGAATTCTCTTTATTCTTTATATTTAGTGTTTTAACTATAACATGTCACTGATCTTGTCTATTTGGTGTTCTGTGTGCTTCCTGCATCTGTATGGGTGTGGTTTTTCATTGGTTTGGGGAAGTTTCTTCCATGGTCCTGTTAAAGATTTGGCCTGTGCCGTCACTCTGAGATTCTCCTTCTTCTATGCCTGTAACTTTAAGATTCATACTTTTCATGGTGTCCCATAGTTCCTCCATGTTCCTTTCCTGTGTATTATTTATCTATTTGTTTTTTAAACATCTTTTGGCTATTTGTTAAAAATATAATTTGACTTCAAGTCTTGCTATTCTATCTTCTATTAGTAAGGCTTTCTCCTGAGTATTCTAATTGTGTTATTGAACTTCTCGATTCCATTTTCATTTCCGTTTGAGTTATATTCAGTACTTCGATACCTACATTAAATTTGGTCTTCAATGTCTATACTGTCTTTGTCATTTCATTCTGCTTTATTTTTATGTTTTCTTGGGCATATGTCCTTCATTGTTGTTCTCTTTTTACACTCATTAAACTATTCTTCATGTTTTTGTTTTTGTTTTTTTAACTTCATGCCTTTTTTGATGACGTTTATGATTGTTCTTTTAAGTTTTGTGTCCTGAGGTCCACCTAGGTAAGTCTTATTGGGGATTATTTCTACAGAACATGTGTATTTGGAAATGGGGAGGGGGCGGCATGGAGGTGGGTGGGTGTGTCATATAGTCTGGACTTCTCATCTTCTTTTTGTAATTAGGTCTGAGCATGTGGACTTCCTGTGTTGCTCGTGTCTCTATTTGGGCTGGTACACAGGGTGTGCCACCTGGCTTAATGCACAAATGGTACTCGCTAGCTAGACCAGGGGCCCTTGGTGTGGGACCCAAAGCAGGCCTGAAAACTTGGAACTGGGAAGAGTGTGGGCAAGGTAGGGTCAGACAGGCTCACCTGGTTATGATGTAACACTGGATTTGTGGACTTCATTGGGTCTGGAGGATTAATCTGGCCCAAGAAGCTCAGTGACGGGAGTTGAGAGGGCTTATTCCAGAGAGGGCAAGTAACTTACTTTTGTCTCTACACCACATAGACCAAATAAAGGGTCTCTAAGAATAAGAACTTAGTGAATCCCAAGGGGAGAGGGGTCTAAAGTATACTGTGATCCCTGGCAGGCAACCCCAGTTTGATGGGGGTTGTGAAGAGCTGTGTCCAATGTACAGGTGTATTACCTGTCTCTCTGCAGCTTTACTTTCCACAGAGGCAACCCAATCTTTTTATACTGTGAAGTGGAGCAGTTCACTTGCCCAGGTCAAAATGTAGTAGTTTCTTTTTATTTAAATTAATTTATTTTTTATTAATTACATTTTATGCATTCTGTATCCCAGCTGTAGCCCCCTCCTTTGTCCCCTCCCAATCTCACTTTTCCTCCCTCTTCTCCTCCCATGCCCCTTCCCCAGTCCACTGATGTGTGAGGTCCTCTTCCCCTTCCCTCTGACCCTAGCCAATCAGGTCTAATCAGGAGTGGTTGCATTGTCTTCCTCTGTGGCCTGGTAAGGCTGCTCCCCGCTCAGGAGCATGATCAAAGATCCAGCCACTAAGTTCATGTCAGAGACTTATTGGCCTAGACTAAAACTGAAATTCATTATCTTGGCTTATGAGTACACACACGCATGCATGCAGGAACAGAGACACACCAGACAAACAACAATCCCAGACACATAGAGCCCAAATTTTTTTATATAGACCTGAATTATCTGGTTCAGTGATTTTACTGTGTTCTACTTACACAGCAAGGGATCTTACAAGCCTCTCATCTACATGTGTGAACCACGTTCTTCACTTTGCTGACAAACGGCTCTGGGGTAGTACTTTCCAATCCAAGCACCTGAGTAAAACTGGTTTCCTCCCTTTTCTGCATCTGCTGACGTTTTCATTGATTTTATGTACACATTTTATTTAAGATTTTTGATTATTTTCATGTATATGGTTGTTTTGCCTGTATGCATGTCTATACACCATGTGCATTCCTGGTGACTACAGAGGCAAGAAGAGAATATTTGATACCCCAGAATAGGAGTTACGGATAGTTGTAAGCTATCGTGTGGGTGCTGGAAATTAACCCTGGGTCCTCCATAAGAACAGCAAGTGCTTACAGCTAGCCTCTGTTTTTCCTTGATTTCTTTGACTTAAACTGCAAGTTATATTGCAGTGTTTTGATTTCCTTTGTTTATTGCCTATAATCTAATACCAACAGTTGCTTTTTGTGCCGTGTTCTCAGTTGTGTCTCCAGCGCCTAGAGCAACACTTAGTATATTAGAGATGTCCAATAGATCTTAGTTTGATAAACTACTTAAGTAAATATTGCTTATTTTCTTGCATGCTGTCTTGCTTTTTAAGCTTGGAAAGAGCTTTATCTGCAAAACAAAGTGGGGCGTAGTATAATGTTTTAAACCTTGTGCCCTGAAGTCAGTTCTCAGTATAGAAACCCAAGCTCCCATACAAGTGAACTTAAGTGATCTGGAGCTCTTAGCTTGCCTACTCCTCCATTTTCTTCAAATACATAAAAGGGACGTAAAATAATAAATACAGCCTGTTATAAACATTAACTTGGGAATACATTTAAAATAATTGGATGCATAAATCATTGAACAGATTTTTATTTCCTTTCATTTTCCATTATTCTAATTCTACCGTAATGCTTGTAGGCAGGTCAGAGCAAATTCCTTGAAAAAGAGTAACATACTACATTTGTTTTTATTTTGTTTAATTTATTTTTTTTTCTAGACTTTTTCCTCTGTCTGGTCACTTATTAGGAGTTCCATCAGATCCTTTGATTTGATGCCCCATCTTTCATTCACATGGTTATGATACAGATACGTTAAAATGATTTGGAGGTAGCAGTCAGTGGTGGTATCAGCAGACAGGGCAATAACAGTGGTGAGTTAGGTGGTATCACAACCAGGTCTCTGAGCATGCTGGAATTAAGCTCACTCTTGAGGTAAATTCTGGACTCCATTCCCAAAAAGGTAGTTTCATATTTGCTGAAGTTGTGCTTACTGATGGCCTGGGATCTTAGCAGCACCGGGCTTTGGGAGCATAGGAACAATGCTTGCGAAACTAGAAACATCAAGGCAAATAAAGCATGTGAAGTCATGCTTGATTATAGACTGTTCTTACTAAGCAGATTTTAATCCTTATATGAATCTTCTCACAATTACTAGATGTCTAAGCAACAATCCTTGGTCCATATGTGCATACGTGTGTGTATACATACAAACACACACACACATATATACATATATCTATATCTATATCTATATATCTATATCTATATCTATCTATCTATCTATCTATCTATCTATCTATATATATATATATAGAGAGAGAGAGATACTGGAACTCCCATTTCATTACCCAACTCTTCCTACATTCTTCACTTTATTTTAAATGCATGACCTTCTTTTCTTTTTTTTTCTTTTTCAAAGTCCACTGTGTTTATTCATCACTATTTAAAAATGTGTCTTTTTTTATAAGATTATCAGTTTATTAATTTATTTTAAATTTTTTTATAATTTTTATTTTTTATATGAATCACAGGTTATTTACTTTGTATCTCAGCTGTAGCTCCCCTCCCCCATTCCCTCCCAATCCCACCCTCCCTCCCTCATCTCCTCCCTGCCCCTTTCCAAGTCCAAGTCCACTGATAGGGGAGGTCCAACTCCCCTTCCATCCGACCCTAGCTTATCAGGTATCTAGAGGACTGGCTGCAATGTCCTCCTCTGTGGCCTAGCAAGGCTGCTTCTCCTTTGGGGGTGGGGGAGAGGTCAAAGATCAAGCCATTGAGTTCATATCAGAAATAGTCTCTGTTCCTCTTACTAGGCTACACACTTGGCTACTGAGCTACCATGGGCTACATCTGAGCAGGGGTTCTAGGTTATATCCATATATGGTCCTTGGTTGGAGAAACAGTCTCATAAAAGATCCCTGTGCCCTGATATAGAATGGTAGAGAAACACTTAAAGAGATGCTCAATGTCCTTAGCCATCAGAGAGATGAAAATCAAAAACAACCCTGAGATTTCACGTTAAACCCATCAGAATGGCTAAGATAAAAAACTCAAGTGACAATACATGCTGGAGAGGTTATGGAGAAAGGGGAACCCTCCTCCATTGCTGGTGGGAATGTAAACTTGTACAACTATTCTGGAAATCAATCTGGTGTTTTCTCAGACAATTAGAAATAGTGCTTCCTCAAGATCCAGCTATACCACTCCTAGGCATATACCCAAAAGAGGCTCAAGTATACAACAAGGACATTTGCTCAACCATGTTTGTACCAGCTTTATTTGTAATAGCTAGAACCTGGAAACAACCCAGATGTCCATCAACGGAGGAATGGATACAGAAAATGTGGTACTTTTTACACAATGGATAATACGACTCAGCAGTTAAAAACAAGGAAATCATGAAATTTGCAGGCAAATGGTGGGATCTAGAAAAGTTCATCCTGAGTGAGGTATCCCAAAAGCAAAATGACACTATATACTCACTTATAAGAGGGTACTAGACCTATAAGCTAGGATAAACATACTGAAATCTGTACACCTAAAGAAGATAAACAAGAAAGACGACCTGGGGTAAGATGATCAATCCTTACTCAGAAAGACAAATGGGATGGACATTGGAAGTAGGAGAAAACAAGTAAAAGGACGGGAGCCTACTGGACATGGCCTCTGAAAGACTCTACCTAGCAATGTGTCAAATTAGATGCTGAGACCCATAACCAAACCTTTGGCAGAGTGCAGGGAGTCATATGAAAGAAGGGGGAGTTAGTATGACCTGGAGAGGGCAGGAGCTCCACACGGACCTTATTTTCTTTATTACCTTTTTTTTTTATACAGTCACATGTACATGTACATAATAAGTTTTGCCAAATCCTTTTAGTGTTGCTGATTTGTGTGTGTTTAAGCCTGATAACTTGGGACTGGACAATCTGTCATGAGGCTCATCCCAAGAAAAGTTTGATTCTCCCTTTCCCAGCAGTCATCTATTACCTGTAGGTTTTCACCTATGGGTTTGGCTTCCCTGTCATGAGGCAAGAGACTCTCTCACAGCACATGTCTAGGCATTTTGGCTCTTACAATCTAACCATTCCCTTTTCTATGTTGTTCTCTGAGCTTAGTTGCTCTAGATTAATCAGCTGAAATTGTTATAAAAGGATAAATGGGAAATATGGAGGGAGGGAGGGAGGGAGGAAAAAAGCAATACGGAAGAAGATGGTAGGAATAAAGTAGAGATTATAAAAAAAAATAGAGTAACATTTTTACTTAATGTATGTACATATATTATCATATGTATGTATGTATGTGTGTGTGTGTGTGTGTGTGTGAGTTATTTTATTCAAGGTGGTAATGGTCTCCCTGAGAGTCATAGACTAACAAAAATTCGCCTTACCCAGTATTTTTTTGAAACATCTCAACATCCTTTTGTGTTGTTGCTCAGCAGAGTGCAGGAAACTTGAGAACAATGTAAGGTTTTACTGCTGTCCTTGGTTGCCTCTGGGAACCTGAAGTCGCTATTACTAAGGACATCACACTCTTCAGACACAGGAGTTGGCAGAACTGGGCTAGAACTTATCTGGAAGACTCCTCCCTGGACTAGCTCTCATAATACATGAAGGTGCAAGCTGCCGAGGAAGAAAAGCAATCAGTTGTCCTAACCTGTGAACATATAAAGTCTGTCAACCACAACAATGATAAGCACGGTGAGATAGCCACATGGATTTAATATTGGCACATGTATCTCGGGGGCAGCAACAGTTATCCAATTTGGACTTAAGGCCAAATCAATAAATGGTAAAGTCATGCCTAGTACCAGAAACGAAGAGTTCCTACTGCTGCCATTTTCCTAAACCAATATCATCTGTAACTGTATTCTAAATAACTGTCTTTACACTTACAGATAAGTGTAGCTCTTACCACTCATCAAAGAAGCTTCTTTTAGCCTCAGATAAAATCCAATAGAAATCCACAACTGTTCAAAATGCAGAGAACAAATAACCATTGGTGGCTAAAGCTCTTGATATATAGGATCTTGAAGTAGAAATATTTCTTCATAATTTGCACGTTTGGCTACCGTGGAAAAGTAATAGAAATTAATGGTGTTAAAGAACTATTACATGACTCAATAAATAACAGTAAGGAGAGTGTAACTGGTGGAGGTAATAGAAAAAATGGGATGTGCCTCTTAGGACACTATTAGTGCACCTCCTGTAGCTTCTTAAGCAGCTGAAAGATATTTAAGGCTAGGTTGAAAATTGACTTGTTGGTTTCACTACTGAACCAGATGTTGGCACAATATGGAAAGTGGAAGATGGTGCCTTCAAAATGAAGGCTCTGATGGGGTTGTTACCCATGGCTTGGGTAGAAAAACAAAATCATGAGTCTGTGGATTAATCATTACCCAACATGAACTTGAACAGTCTAATATCACTGAAAATGGCTCACCTCATCCTTTAAATTCTTGAAAGCCTGCAACATTATAGCTTGTTTGGGATTTGTTATATTACTAATTTTAGTATGATTTGGAAAGGTTTCCCAATTCTTCCAAGAGACTAGGAGCAAAGACCATTAACTTGTTGTGCTATTATTTTATCCACATTTACCTTAAGATATTAAGAGAGTATGTGCAAAATAGCTAGATTTTGTGCAAAATGTACGGATTCTTGAGAAGTCACATTCTCTTCATGAACATTTAATTCTGTTCTAATATTAATTTCTCAGGTTTCTTTTATGCACCAAACAAATTAAGATGCTTGGTATTTGAATACCAACATTTAGAGGTGAACTTTTTTTCTTTTTTTAATTTTTATTTTTCTTTTAATAATTTGATACAATAACTTTGTATCCCCCCATAAGCCCCTCTCTCCTCCCCTCCTGATCCCACCTTTCCTCCCCCTTCTTCACACATGCCTCTCCCCGAATCCACTGATAGGGGAGGTCCTCCTCTCCTTCCTTCTGATCTTAGACTATCAGTTCTCATCAGAAGTGGCTGCATTGTCCTCTTCTGTGGCCTGGTAAGGCTGCTCCCCCCTCAGGGGGAGGTGATCAAAGGACAGGCCGATCAGATATGTCAGATGCAGTCCCTCTTCCCATTACTATGTAACTCACTTGGACACTAAACTGCCATGTGCTACATCTGTGCAGGGGTTCTAGGTTATTTCCATACATGGTACTTGGTTGGAGTATGAGTCTCTGGGAAGGCCCCTGTGTTCAAATCTTCTGGTTCTGTGTTCTCCTTGTGGCGTACCTGTCCTCTCCAGATCTTACTGTTTCCCACTTCTTATATAAGATTTCATGCGCACTGCCCAACAATTGGCCATAAGTCTCAGCATCTGCTTTGATAGACTGCAGGGCAGAGCCTTTCAGAGGCCCTCTGTGGCAGGTTCCCAACTTGTTTCCTGTTTTCTTCTTCTTTTGATGTCCTTCCTCTTTGCCTTTCAGGATGGGGATTGAGCATTTTAAGATCCAACCATACCACTCCTAGGCATGTATCCAAAAGAGGCTTAAGTACACAATAAGGACATTTGCTCAACCATGTTTGTAGCAGCTTTATTTGTAATAGCCAGAAACTGGAAACAGCCCAGATGCCCCTCAACTGAAGAATGGATGCAGAAATTGTGGTACATCTACACAATGGAATATTACTCAGCAATGAAAAATAAGGAAAATCATGAAATTTGCAGGCAAATGGTGGGACCTGGAAAGGATCATCCTGAGTGAGCTGTCCCAGAAGCAGAAAGACACACACTGTATATACTCACTCATATAGACATGTAATATAGAATAAACCTACTAAAATCTGTACATCTAAAGAAACTAATCAAGAGAGAGGACCCTGACTAAAATGCTCAATTCCCATCCCGAGAGAGATGAACTTTTTATTTTATGATTTTAATGTTGTGTTATAGAATAATATAATCACAAAATTATTAGCTGAAAGCTGGCATTTTCAAATAGTAAAATTTAAGGAGATGGCAGTGACAGCCCATAAACTTTCAACTGTTCAGTTTGGATATAACTGGCAAGCCTGTCCCTTTCTCTAAAGAGGAGAGACTTGGCTCAGAATTGATTTTTCTGTTTCTAGTTCACTGTTGATAATGTATATGAGGCTAACATGCTGTGTTGCTAGTTCCATGCCTTCTATACCCTTACAAAAAGGTATAAACTTTGCCAAACAAAGGTAAAGCAAAGGGGAATTTATGAGAATGTTCTATATAGTTTTCTATAATGGCTGTAATAATGTATGTCCCACCACAGAGTTCATGTGTGAGTGTCTCAAGTGTTTATACCTTTTATTCCAAAAAAAAAAACCTTTCTATCTTTTTTCTTATAGTAGCAGTGAGACAAATAACTCATTTGCATTTCTCTAATAATGAAGTTGAGTTTTGTTCGCTATTATTATGTCTTCTTTGAGATATGTCTATTCAAGTCCCTTGTTCATTTTTAAATTGGATTATTTATTCTTCCGTGGAAGTGGATGAATTGAATAGTGTCAGGCAACATCAGTTGAGAATTCTTGGAATTAGGTTACGTGGTAAAGAGAAAGAATAAAACTGAGATTTCTGGCTTTCACAGCTTCCCTCTCCTGGTCTCTGGTCTTTGTGTATTAGCATTTATTCTCTTTGGATTCAGAGACAGCTCAATTACTCTTCAGTAACCTTGTTTATTCAAATTTGAAGTAGATGTGTGTTTCCTACAACAAAAGTGTCCTTAATTAAGATAAAGCTATAATGAATAAACATGGCATCCCCTTTTCTTATTACTTATTCTCCTAAGTATTCAGCAACCATCTCACATAATGGAGCTAGTAATGGCACAGTCATAGACTCACTGTAGAGCCAGCTGAGACCTTTCAAATTTCATTGGGTGAGTGCTGCCTTTTCCAGCCCAACATAAACCTGGCTCAGGATTACACAGAACAATAGTAGGCTGTCCTGCTGCTGCATAAAGGATAAGGAAGGTTACCAGCATTGAGTACTTTCTTTTGAAACATTACAAATGATGGCCTGTGTTGCTCTAGGCTGTTTCTATTTCTTTCCATTCCCTTCTACCCAGCTGGCAGAGGTCCTGAAGCCATGACCTCATCCCAAAACTAAGGGATTCTTCTTTGTAGTTCCTGTGCTGAATAGCCTTTTAAAACCATTTGGACTCTGCAAATACTTTTTGTCATAATGATTAGGCAAGAGCTGACACAGACACTCCAGGAAATTCAGGATTCTAGAGAACAATGGTGTCAAGAAAACACCAGTCTTGGTTATGAGGAAGATAGTGCTGTGAACTCATACCCCAGGACAGCTGTTTCTGTCTCTTAGGTGCTTTCTTAGCAATGAAGGTCATGATCCTCAGTCTGTTTTCTGTTGACAACAGCCTTTTAAATGTGCAGAATAGATGTGTCATATTCTTTCTTTCTTTCTTTCTTTCTTTCTTTCTTTCTTTCTTTCTTTCTTTCTTTCTTTCTTTCTTTCTTTCTTTCTCTGTCTCTCTGTCTTTCTATATATCAGAAATAAGACCCCAACAGTAGAGGTGATGGCCTGGAGGCATTTTTGCAATACATTTTCAGCTTTGAGAAGAACTTTCCACGCTGGAGAAGTTTGAGGATGGGGGGCCAAGGGACAACCCATGGGGGAGGGACACAAGGGAAAGCAGTAAGTTGAAGCAATAGCCACTGAAAGGAGATTTGCATGCATTTAATTATTTGTGTTTTATATTATTTTGACGTATTAAAATGTTAATAATTTAATTAACTAGTAATCTGAGACAAAATTCTGACCAAACTGAGTCATTACTTAAAAGAAACTCAATAAATATGTATTTCTTCTTCATATATCAGAGACAGTCCCTGTTCCTATTGTTGCGGAATCCTCTTGGACACTGAGCTGCCATGGGCTACTTCTTTGCAGGGGTTCTAGATTATCTCCATGCATGGTCCTTGTTTGGATTATCAGTCTCAGAAAAGAACCCTGGACCCAGATTTGTTGGTTTTGTTGCTCTCTTTGTGGAGCTCCTGTTCCCTCCATGTCTTTCTATCTCCCTCTTCTTTCATAAGATTCCCTGCACTCTGCAAAAAGGTTGGCTATGAATCTCAGCATATGTTTTGATAAGCTGCTGGGTAGAGTCTTTCAGAGGCCCACTGTGATAGGCTCCTGTCTTCTTCCCTGTTTTCTCCATCTTCTGATGTCCATCTCGTTTGCCTTTCTGAATGAAGATTGACCATCTTATCAGGGTCCTCCTTCTTGATTAGCTTCCTTAGGTGTACAAATTTTAGTATGATTATCCTTTATTATATGTCTAATATCCACTTATAAGTGAGTATTTACCATGTGTGTCTTTCTGCTTCTGGGATACCTCAGTCAGGATGATCTTTTCTAGATCCCACCATTTGCCTGCAAATTTCATGATTTCCTTATTTTTAATTGCTGAGTAGTATTCCAAAGTTTTTACTTACATGAGGGTTTGAGAAGTGTTTTTAGGGCTCTTCATTTATCCTTGTTCTTGGTATAACCTGTTCTAGCCAACATTGTACTGATGTTAGCTTAGATTTCTTACTCCCACCATCTTCATAACAAACACTGAGCTAGTACATACATAAAGTAATTAATAACTGCTTTTTATAACTGTTACAAGGTATCATAGTTTTTTCAAAGTAAAATTGAACAGCATTCTTAACGTCTTCTCTTTCAGGATAATTTATAAACCTTTATTTCTCTTGACAGATCTACCTAAGACAGAGTACTGAGAAGTCAAAAGCTACATTATATCTTTTAATAAGTAGTATCTTTTCTTTCAGAAACATCAGACTTCTCCACCCTTGTATGAACTTTGTAATTGCTTTTTGTGTCTTCTTAGTGTAGAAGATACAGGGTGTAGAAATGAATTCAACATTCATTGCAAAGAGAAAGCATTTTTATTACTTTCCTTGAAATGAGTTGTATCTTAAATTGCTGAGAAAGTTTAAGTAAGCCCTAAACATTGATAGCTATGGTGCTGTGCTGTGAAGACCTGGAGAAGTTTAGAAAAGTCTCAGAGCATAATGGTGTCTTCTGACTTCCTTTTCCTGAGAAATTTATATAAGCAAATATATGACATGGGAGAGAGAGATGTGGAAGAAGAAATTTACTAGATACTAAGGCTATGTTAACGAAATTTTTGATTCCCAAACTGTCAAATTCCCCCTTAACAAACTTTAATATAGTAATATTTTTATCCATCCCCATCAGAGAGAGTGACATAGTACTGGTCACATGCATTCTACCAATATGCTGGATTTAATTCTCTGTGGTGTCTGAATCCTTGTAAATGTTCATGTTTTTATACAGAATGATTGATTGTTCAATAGCCACAAATGGGATGTCAACAACGAATTCCTCTACTCAGGGTTCAGGAAACCCTGTGATAGATAAGGCAGAAAGAGTGTATAAGCCGGGAAAAGATAAAGAAAAGTAGGAAAAACTAGGCCCTCTTAATCAAATGATTAAAGTTCCTCTGAACTTTAATCTGAACTTTCCTCTGAACTTACAGAGACTGAGGCAGCATGTATAGGGCCTGCATGGGTCTGAATCAGGTCCTCTGCATATATTTTATGGCTTCCAGCTAAGTAATTTTATGGGATTCCTGAGTGTGGGAATGAGTGGGTGGGTCTCTTTTTTGTGCCTTCACTTGGGATCATTTCCTTCTGGGTTTTGTTTGTGTGTTGATTTTTGGTTTCTTTGTTTGTGTTTTGGTCCAACACTGATGTGTTAGTTTTTGTTTTATTTTATTATATTTATTATTATTATCACTTAAAAGCCTGTTTGTTTTCTAATGAGGAACAAAACGGGAGTGAATCCAGATGGAAAGGGGGCGTGGGAGGAACTGAGAGGAGAACCCATAATCAGAAGAAATTCTATGAGGGAAAAATATCTCCAATAAGGAGAAAACAAAAACAAAAAAAAAAAAAAAAGAAAAAGTCTGCTTCAGTTCTAGCCTGAACAGCACACACAATTCCATATCCAACTGCATATTTCACTTTCTTTCTTGAATCAGTGTTATACATGTATATCATGTACTTAAATAACATTTACCTTACCATCTTCTTTTATTCCCCTTTCCAATGGAACCTTCTCTTCCTAATGTGTCCCTCTTCTATATTTATGTCCTGTTTTTTGACCACTTGAGTTTAACAAGGGCTGCTTGCATAAGCTTGGTTTAGGAGTTATTTACTGAAGCAATAGCTAATTACCATTGGCTACACCACTGAACAAATTGACACTACCCCCCCCAAAAAAAAAAAATCATTAACTGACAATAGTTCCTTAGTGAGCCCCTTACCCATTCCTTATGAAATGATAATGGTCAAAAACATGCTGCATAGACTTACATTCAGGTAAAGCACTCTTACACATAAAATAAAATAAAAATTATTAGCCATACAATATGTAGGATAAACATACTAAAATCTATAGCCCTAAAGAAGCTAAACAACCAGGAGGACCCTAAGGAAGAGGCTGTACCATCACTCAGAAGGGCAAACAGGATAGACATCAGAAATAGAAGACCAGGAATAGGACAAGAACCTTCCACAGAGGACCTCTGAAAGACTCTACCCACCAGGCATTGAAGGAGACACTGAGACTCATAGCCAAACTTTGGGTAGAATGCCGGAAACCTTATGGAAGAAGAAGGAGGTAGAAAGACCTGGAAGACACAAAAACTCCAAAAGGAGACCAACAGAGCCAAAATACCTGGGCCCAGGAGGGCCTGCAGAGACAGATACTTCAACTAAGGACCATGCATGGAGAGGAACTAGACCCTCTGTTCAAAGGAAGCCCATTGGTGGCTCATTTTCCAACTGGGTTCCCTATTAAGGGGGCAGGGGCTGTCTCTGACATGAACTCAGTGGCTGGCTCATTGATCACCTCCACCTGAGCAGGAAGCTTTACCAGACCACAGAAGAAGATGATGCAGCCAGCCCTGATGAGAACTGATAGGCTAGGGTTAGATAGAAGGGGAGGAGGTCTTCCCTTTTCAGTAGGGAAAGGGCATAAAAGGAGAAGAGGCAGGGTGGGTGGAACTGGGAGATGAGGGAGGGGGCTGCAGATGGGATACAAAGTTAAACTGTAATAAATAAATAAATGTAATTTTAAAAATAAATTATTGTGAAAAGGCTTTGGATAGTTTTTCCTTAGTGAGCAAATGAATGTAATTATTTTCTAAGCAATTCCTCAAGACATAAGTATAAGACATTTCTGAAACTGTCTAGAATCATGCACTTTAAGCAAAAAAGGTGAGAAAATCTGAAACAGTTATGATGCTTACTATATTAAGAGTAGTGCAGCAAATTCTGCCCTCTTGTAGAAGCTTGAATTATCCAGTATTGATTGCTTTTTAGGTAACAGGTATTATATTCTCCTAATGGAGATAGAGAAAGATATCAAATTCCAAGGAAATCTCCAAATTATAAACAGGGTATAAAGGGATTTCATCCAGTAACATGGCTCCTATAGCAAGGGATCAAATCCAAAGACCTAGGTCTGTGTGATCTGCCCATGATATACACCTTTGATCCCTCTGGCTGGAATACAGACATGTCTTTAGTATTCACCTCTAATCCCACACAATGGCATGTAATTTAGGGACAGACAAAGTAAAAGATTTGACAGAGTAAGTCATAGATAGGGTATGCCCAACACTCACAAGAACAGCAAGGAAAGAGAAGCTCCTTAGGAGCAGGGCAAAGAAAGTAACATTTGTGGAGACAGTGCAGTAGAATTTGCTAGTACCGTTAAGTGCAGTTTGGTACAGTTTAGTTGAGTGCATCTGAGTTTGTGGAGTTCAGAGGCAATTTTTTTTCCAAGCAGAGCAATGTAGTGAGAAGCAGAGAGAAGCCAGTTTGAATCAGTCAGCCTGGAGAGGAGTTTTGAGACAGCACAGCTGAGTTGAACTAGCCTGTCAGAATTCAGAAGGAACCAGAAAGGGTGAGCTTATTCAGCTTTAAAACTTAGAGGCTGTAGACATTCTCGGCCTATATCAGCAGATGGAGGCTGAAAGCTCAAACCTACAAGGTCTGGGCTTGAGAAGATTAGACTGTAAGTAGGTTAGAAGCATCCAGGCCTAATGATAGTTATATAGAAACCTTTTGGGATCAGTATACAACATGTATTAGTAAAGCCTGGGTGTAGCTCTCATCTCATCACTTCTTCCGAGTAAATAAAAACAACATTTACAGCAGAGTGGTGGCACATGACTTTTAGTATTAGTGTCATTCTCAAAGAACTTTTCCTTGTTTCCGTGTTTTCTAGACATCAGTAAGTTTTCTTAAGAAGAACCAGGAAGAAAACAAGGATTCATTAGTCATAGAAGCTGTGTTAATTATGGAAATTTAATGAGTGCAAGTAACTTAAGATGAGTTACTATTTCTCCCTAGAGAGAAACAGTAATTGTTATCATGGAGTGTAGGAGACAGAGACTCACTTCTCTTAGTGTCAGTGTATCCTCAAGGAGGCCAGTGGAGGTAACTGGGTGTCAAAAGACAAGTAGGATTTTTGACCAAAAAAAAAAAAAAAAAGGTGAGCCTGGTTTGAATTAATATGGTTCAGTTTTGTATCAAATTACTGACATAAATTGTGACCAATATTTCAAACTTGCTAGTCAAACGGATTAGAGTTAGAAAGGACTCCAGCCATTGTATCCATGTACAATTCCCCTCTCTGTGTTCCTATCCAGTAGCCTTGTGATTCAGTTCATTTATCCAATACAGAAAATATGCTGCAAAGGAATGAAAGGGCACAAAGGTCAAGAAGTTTTTTCCTTGAATTAAGCTGAAACATCATTTCTTATAGCATATTCCTGCTTTCTGGCTTGGGAAATTAAAATGATTTGATCTTCAGGACATACTCAAAATAGCAGTCATGTAGCTTGCAAATCTTTATCTCTTTGGGATAACTTTCATAAAGCACATTTAAACTTTCCTTACAGAGTGTGGTTCTCAGAGCCTACTCCTAGTCCTGCCTGTCTTCGAGGTATTCTTCAGTTTCTCAGCATCTCATCCAAAAATCATTCAGTGTTTCCCTTAATTAGAAAACAATATCTGACTTTGAATATTAATCCCCTGTACAATGCCTATCTGTGAGCATATTCAAACATATTTCTGAATAACTTTAAGAAACAACATTGAATGTAGCAAAAGAAATGTTCAGTGACATGGCTTGATTGTTCATCTCCTCCAAAATTCATCTTGAAATTTGAGAGCACTAACTTTAAAGAGGTGGGAGCACCAAACTATGATTAGATCACAAGGGTCTTGCCTTTGTTGGAGAGATGATGTCTTCTTAAAGGCATCATGAACCTTAGTGCTTCATGTGATGCAATAGATATTACATTAGACAGGAAGCCTTTAACCTGCCAGACTCCAGAATATTAGAAAATAAACATTTCCTTCATAAACATTTAAAATAGTCTTTTACAGCAATGCCAAATGGTTGAAGAGATCAATGTTTTGTACAGAGGAAGACAACAGTTAGCACGTGTTTTGTTATCATATGTCCTTTACAAGAAATATGTGACTCCCAAAGGAATCAGCATCTGCCTACACATTGGGCTGGGATTTAGAAAGCAAAAGCATGTATTCTTCAGTTCTTGAATACTGCATAGTTCTAGATTACTACAATACAAAATAAACTAAAACTGCAAGGCTGCTAAATCATCATGAAAATAAAATAATCTTCTGGTTATTGAATTTTATAAGAAAACTGTTTCCATGGTGTAATTGCTCATTATTAAAATTGTTTAAAGAAGTAGAAACATACACATAGCAAAAAGCAACCACCCTTTTACTCTTTTTGTGCTCCTGTTGTATAACAGTTACTGGTTGTTAGCTTAAACTAATCTATGATAGCAGGTTTCAACTAAACAGTCTCGATGTTACCTTTATAACACAAATATTTGTAATACACCCTTTGCTATTCTAAAATGAGAATCACCTACTCACTTGTTTAGAAGCAATTTGCGTTTGTCACAGACTCACAGTAGCACATTGTAGAGAATTGCAAAAAAAAAAAATTCAAGATCAAAATATACTTTATCAGTTACTACATTGGTGATTCTTGAGTATTTATTTTTTGTTTATTCTTTGAACATTTCATATATATAATAAATATACACATAGGCAATAGAGTTTATCATATTCAATAGTCCTCCTCACACACAGGATGCCTCGCTCCAAATCTGAACAGGGTCACCAACTCATCTCTCTCACCATTATTTCTTTTAAAAATATTTTATTAATTATTTTTATTACTTTTATACTGATTCCACATTTTCCTTTATTATTTCTTTCTTTTATTTAACCTATTTATTTAGCCTATCAGGTATCATCAGGATTGGCTGCATT
>REGO01000219.1:3104816-3139078 GCA_010120015.1 Rhombomys opimus | reverse complement strand
TGACTTTCAGACAAATTCCAGTTTTGCAATATATCCCATCCTGAAGGTATCACGATTCCTTCCATAGTCAAGAGAGACGATATCACATAGTGAAGACAGAAAGCTCGATCTTAGTGTTCTTTTTACTCTCTGACTCCATTGCCTTCTTCTTTATAATTTGTGTGCTATGTGGAAGACTTAGTTTGATTTTGTCTGAAATGTCTTCTCATTTGTCTCCACGTAACAGATTATTTTTCAATAATATAAGCTGTATACATTTTTAGCAAGGAGTTGTTACCAGGGTAATATTTCTGACCACGTTTCCTCCATCCATTTGTGACACATTGCTGGAGATTCTTAACCTACATGTACAGAACATTAGACCTATAAAGCATTGTGTGGACTACTGAATTTGTCGCACTAGACATGATGTAAGAAGCACAACACACCCTTTTGGATTTCAAAGGTTTACATCGCATGGCAGAGGAAAGCAATCCTAAACGTATTCTAAGAGGTTGGCTCTTTGAGGAAGACAGTGCAGCCAGTCCTGATGAGACCTGATAGGCTAAGGTCAGATGGAAGGGGAGGAGGACCTCCCCTATCAGTGGACTTGGAGAGGAGATGAGGGAGGGAGTTTGGGATTAGAAGGTAAAGAGGGAAGGGGCTACAGCTGGGATACAAAGTGAATAAACTGTAATTAAAATAATAAATAAGTAAATAAGAGCAAAAAAACAAAGAAGAGGTGACAGAGACTTAAGTAGAGTATGGCATTAAAATGGGGACACTTTGTTTCTGGAAGTGGAGATACATGGCTTTCACTCTATCTCACCCATCAGGTGTCATCTTGTAATTTCTTAACTGAGTTTAAACTATCAATGCAGTTCTGAACTATCACTGTAATTTTTAATTTCTCCCAGGCTTTGCCATTCAAATGTGCATTGACTACACATGCCTGTAGTCCCAAGCCCCTCAGAGACAGATGGGAATTCAAAGTCTATGCTCACTTCAAAAGGATCTTGAGGTCATCATGGACCATTCTCAAAACAAAACAAAATATTGAGTCTCTTTCCAGACACAGATCTGTACCCTGAGCCTTATCTCACCTCCTTGGAACATCTAACCTCATTTCTTGCAAAATCTTAGTTGTGTAAAGCCTTAACCAAAATGTTCCTGAATTCATAGTTTTGAAGAAAACAATCTCCTCCTGCATAGCTATTGAAGTTCTGTATTCTTATTGTATTGATTTAAATCTTCATGTCTTTATTCCCTCTCTGTGATGACATATCACTTTTATAATGTTACTGGTTGTCAGAGTTCTTGATATGTAATAGAAACTTGATGACTATTGTATTTATAGATTTGAAATGGACACTATCAGAGTGAAAAATAAGTTATTTATAGATAAGGCACTTAGCAATTTGGCTTTAACTCTAAGTCATTGCTGTTCCTCTGGCCTATTCATTTAACTTGGGAACACATTGTAACTCACTCTTCTTTCCCAGAATAAGCTCTTCCATTGCCTTCCACAGCTTTTTTTTGTACATTGTCATCCAGCAGTCTCTAGGTAGCAGCACTCACAGGGAATCATTTGAGTGGCGGGACTTATGGGCTCTTTAGAGGTGGGCATGAAATAGTGTTTACCTTCGGGTTGTCGCTGACATCGTCCTTCAAGGCTTTTGGAAAACTGACTCTTCAATTGTATATTCCATTCAGCCAATGACTTCCATAAATGTTTACTGCAATTGTCTGAAGTATCAGTGTAAGCTATGTATGGCTTACCGTATCTCTCTTGTAAGATACCTACTTACATCAGAAAATAAGAAACTTCGTGATATTGCACCAGTTTTAACATCACAGGACCGCTGAGAAATTAGGCTGCTATAATCTTACCCTGCATCCCCTTCTGTGGAAGTGGATGGCATAGGAAATTTTCCTACAGTCTAAATTCACTTTACTTTTTTAATGATTTCTTGCTTGTCTGGCGTATCTTTGCATAAAGGGTCAGAGGAGTTCATCCTCAAATCAGTCCCAAGGCACTCCCAGGTGACACACAGTACAGAGCTCTCAGAGGAGTTCAGTGTCCTTCAACTCTCTCTCCCACATCGATCTTCGACATTTATTGAATTGCCATTTAAAATCTGAGTCTGCATTTGTACATTTTTCAATTCCAAGGGGGAAAGCCAACAGAAATCTGTCAGAAACGGGCCTTTTAAAAGCCTCTGTTAACAGCTGTTCTAGCAGCTGGCCCCACAGTCAGAGTGGAGTCTGCAAGTCATCCTGTCCCTTCTGCATGAAGTCTGACTTGACTGAACAGCTTTAAATGTCAGCGTTAGAATAGTTACAGATGGAAATGGCTTTTGAAAAAAAAAGTGTATGGCTCCTCGTTTTGCAATTCATTCATCCATTCACTGCCTATATTGAGAAGATTATAGGACTGAGGTGAAGAAACCACTAGTGGTTGTGTGTTTTGCAGAGGATCAGAATTAAATTAACTGTAGTCATTCAAAATAAAGATGATTGAACTCTTAGTTGATGGCATGCTCTTCTCTCCTCAGGAAAAAGCTACCTATGGGCTTGATGTGGAGCACTTTCACGTATTTTAAGCCATAAAATTTATTTTATTCACATTTGACTTAAGCTGTGTGAGTATTCAAGATACTATTATTTCTGTCTGTAAAACTGATGTGCCTTTGACTCTGTCCCTGCTATATAACAAGGGGAAACAGCACACAAGGGCTTATAAAAATGACTGTGGAGTTTCAATAGTTTGGGTTGAATTGTCCACGTACCCAGAAAAGGATTTGACTTTATTATTGAGCAAGGCTAAGTAATCAATAGTAGAGTTAATGGAGAGTGGTTTTTCACTGATGTAAGTACTAAGATGGAGAATATAATTTTTCATAGGTTTACCAGGATTATAAATGATTTATCGGAACGTTAATGAGGACAAATCTATGAAAGCAGCTATTCCATTTTGTGACTCTTAGCTATCTGTGAAATGTATTGTATTCTTTCTAAATAGGGAGCTTTAGAGAGGGCATGTTGCTAAAAGTTAGAGTACTTATTTTTATAGTGTTATCTCAGTAGAATTTGTAGAATGTCAAACAATTGTAGATAATGGAAACGATATCTCAAGAGACATATGTGGTCCACATTGAAGAAATAAGGTATAAACATAATTCAAACACAGTCTTAAAAAACTCTCAAACTTGTATCCTTGATCTCTCCAAGACTTTAAATATGAATGGGTATTTGATTTTGTTAAATGCTTTTCGACACCGAAAGAGATGATCATGTGTTGTTTTTTTTTTTGTTTGTTTGTTTGTTTGGTTTTTTTTCACCTTCAGTTTGTTTATGTGGTAGATTACATTGATGAATTTCCATTTATTGAGCCGCCCCTGCAGGCCTGGGATAAAGTCTACATGGTCATGGTGGATGATATCTTTTATGTTTTTGGTTTCAGTTTTTAAGCATTTTATTGAGGATTTTTGCATTGATGTTCGTAAGAGAGATAGATCTGAAGTTCTTTTTTTCTTGGGTCTTTGTATGGTTTAGGTATCAAAGTGACTGTGGCTTCATAGAATGAGTTTGGTAATGTTCCTTCTCTTTCTATTTTGTGGAATAGTTTGAAGAGAATTGGAGTCAGCTCTTCTTTGAAGTTCTGGTAGAATTCTGCGCTGAAACTGTCTGGTTCCCGGCTTTTTTGGAAGGGAGACTTGATGACTGCTTCTATTTCCTTATGAGATATGGGATTATTTAATCTATTTATCTGATATGAATTAATTTTGGTAAATGGAATCAATTAAGAAAATTGTCCATTTCATTTAGATTTTTTTTTTCGTTTAGATTTTTAAATTTTGTGGCATATAGGATTTTGTAGTATGACCTAATGATTTTTTGGATATCTTCAGTGTTTGTTGTTATGCCCCCCTTTTCATTTCTGATTTTGCTGATTTTGATAGTTTCTCTCTGCCTTTTAGTTAGTTTGGCTAAGGGTTTGCCTATATCAAATGGAAAAGAAACACTTAAAGAAATTTTTAACATCCTTAGTTATCTTAGAAATGCAAATCAAAACCACCCTCAGATTTCACCTTATGCCCATCAGAATGGCTAAGATAAAAACTCAAGGGTCAACACACACTGGAGAGGATGTGGAAAAAGGCGAATCCTCCTCCATTGCTGGTGGGAATGTAAACTTGTAAAACCACTTTGGAAATCTATCTGGCACTTTCTCAATTAGGAATAGTGCTACCTCAAGACCCAGCTATAGCACTCGTAGACATATATCAGAAAGATGTTCAAGTATACAACAAGGACATTTGCTCAACCATGTTTGTAGCAGCTTTATTTGTAAAAAGCCAGAATCTAGAAACAACCCAAATGTCCCTGAACTGAGGAACAGATACAGAAATTGTGGTACATTTACACAATGGAATACTACTCAGCAATTAAAAACAAGGAAATAATGAAATTTGCAGGCAAATGATGGAAACTAGAAAAGATCATCCTGAGTGAGGTATCTCAGAAGCAGAAAAACACACATGGTATATACTCACTTATAAGTGGATATTAGACATATAATATAGGGTTAACATACTAAAATCTGTACACCTAAAGAAGCTAAGTAAGAAGGAGAACCCTGGGTAAGATGATCAATCCTCATTCAGAAAGGCAAATGTGATGGACATCAGAAGAGCGAGAAAACAGGGAACAAGAAAGGAGCCTACCACAGAGGGCCTTTGAAAGACTCTACCCAACAAGGTATCAAACTAGATGCTGAGACCCATAGCCAAAAATCTTTGGGCGAAGAGCAGGGAATCTTATGAAAGAAAGGGAAGATAGAGCTCCAGAAGGAGAGCAACAGAACCAAAATATCTGGGCACAGGGGTCCTTTCTGAGATTTATACTCCAACCAAGGACCATACATGGAGATAACGTAGAACCTCTGCACAAATATAGCCCATTGCCACTCAGTGTCCAAGTGGGTTCCCTAGTAATGGGAACAGGGACTATCTCTGACATGAACTTAGTGGCCTGCTCTTTGATTACCTCCCCCTGAGGGGTGAGTAGCCTTATCAGGTCACAGAGGAAGACAATGCAGCCTGTCCTGATGAGACCTGATAGGCTAGGTTCAGATGAAATGGGAGAAGGACCTCCCCTATCAGTGGACTTGAGAAGGGTCATGGGAGGAGATGAGGGAGGGTGGAATTGGAAGGGGATGAGGGAAGAGGGCTAGAGCTGGGATACAAAGTGAATAAACTGTAATTTATAAAAAATAATAATTAATTTTTAAAAATCTCTCAAACTGAATCTCTCTTCTTTCTACTTCCTGTGCACCTCTCTATCTGTCCTGCTGATTTCGTCTTACTATCTGTTTTTTTCTATTTTCACTCGCTCTCAACTGGTTGCTTGCTCTGCCTCTTAACCTGTTGTTGACTTTAGTTAATCTTGTTTACAATATACAAACAGAAAGCTCTTGGATTAAAGGTGCATGATAGGGCTGAGCCACACCACAACTAGAAACATGTTTTTCCAGTAAGCAACACATTCTCGGGGTTCATAGCATGACCAAATATTCTGTAACACCCAGTTCTGAGGTGAAGCTACTAGGAATGGCAAAGCCTTTCTATGCTATGAATGAGAATGTTGACAATGTGTGCAGAAAGCATTCACCCTAGCTCTCTCCCCTGTGTATTTATGGCCTGAAAATTGCTCTCTTAAAGACTGCTCCTACGCAGATTAGCTAAATCTGCCACCTTGATTCAGCCATACACCTTTAACCCTGCTCCCTTGATTTAGGTGAAAGCAATAATCCTGCCTTTTTATTCAGGAATATGTCATAAACATGGTGAACTTAGAAGGAAAGAAGCTGAAACTTCTCCAACAGGAAACCCATTCCACCTGATCCCAGCTTCTCTGTGTATTAGTGTTTATCTTGTATTTCCTTACTACCCGAGTGAGGTCCATTCCTGGAGCCATGCTGGAAATGGCACCTATATAATAAAAAAACTACAACACTAAGCACTGATGTTGAAGCAATATTCACAATGTCCACATTATAGAATCACCATACAGATAATATGGCGATTAACTACTAATAAGAGATGAATAATGCTAAGCAGACAATAGAGAGAGCCATTTAATTCTCTATGTAAACTCAAGATGAATACTGGTAAGTGATGTTGACAAGCTCTCTTCTTTGAGAACTATGTATTGTTCTCTGGAAAACACGTAAGTAGTGTATTATATCTGATTTCCTATAGAGAATGGTGAGATACCTAAGAAAAGTTAAAATAACAACAGGTAGGGATCAGGGTAAGTTTTCTGTGGAATTAGGTTTCAAAATGTGGAGAGAACATTAAGAAACGAAGCCCCTTTTTATAAAGATGATGCCACTCTGTGCCATACAAAAGATGAGGAAGGAAAGCATTATGTAGCCTTAACATCTAACTATCCAAAGTTCCCATGAGTTCGCGTGCCGTGTTCCACATTCATATACACCTCCTATGGTAACCACATATTGGGAATCTGTTCTGCTCATTGTTTACGTTCCTAGCATGGAATCCCCCTTTTCGTCATATCATGGACCCTTCTCATCCCACACAGCTCTGCGCTGGCTCTCTCTCCTCTTGAATTTTGTGCAATCACTGTTTTGTCTCTCCCAGCTGTCCCACGACACAATTTTCATCTCTCCTTTACCACAATTTGTAGGACTTATTCAGTGATCTACCTTTTACAAATATGTTTGTCTATATTTTATTCTCTCCAAAAGGGTAACCATGATTTCTCTATTGTGTGCATTTTTCATTCCTAACTAAAACATTTTATATACTGAAGGTTTTCTTAGCTACCTGACAATATAAATGTCAAGAGGTCTTAAGATAATGAGATTTCTTATATAGACTCAATTAATCTATGTATACACTATGTAATTCGAAGAAACTGACCAGGAATTGGTTATTGGACAGTTGAACTATATTAGTCTAAATTAAGGTACACTGTAGGCATAAAACAAATTACATTGCTGGACACAAAATATCAGTATTTCTGTAACTTTCAATTGATCATATGTTAATGGTTTTATGTATTAAATTTAAATAACAAAGTATTAAATTTATTTTATCACTTTGAGACAAGGTCTGGCTACATAGCACAGATTGGCCTTGAACTGTTGCTACCTGTGCCTCAATCCCTCCAGTTGTTATGGTTACAGAAATATATTGGCATGTTTCTTTTTGCTATCTCTAACTCTACAGCTAGTGACCCCTGGGTCAAAACTTAGGCTTTCACCAGATTTTTTTTGATAGATATAAAACAAACAAACAAACAAAATATATCCAGTACCACCATCAAAATAAAAAAAATGCTTCTGTAAGTATTTTTTTAAAAATTCTTCAATAGAATAAAAGAAAGGCTTAAGAAAGGATTAGAGACTACCAATACTTACCCTGTCTTGGCCTATCAATTTCCTTGGCTAACTCACTTGTTTCCTATGGATGTTAAAAAGTAGAACCAAGTCCACTCATTTACGTTTGTTTGGAAATTTCTTTATACATGAGATGGTGTTACAGTCATATAGGAAATATTTTTTTTCTTTGAAATATTCGGATCTACAGTTGACTTACTCTATGGAACTCACTCTATAGTGGAATGTATAAAAATGGAAAATTGACAGTAATTGTTACCAGGCTTTGGAATGAGGTCAGTAAAATGAAATAAACAGTAGCCACAATTTTATTGCTCTTGCCTGTTTGTGTTTTATTTTCATTTATTTATTTTTGAGAGAGTGTCTCCATGCGTATCTCTGGATGTCCTGGAATGTAGAAACTCGCTATGTAGATGAGGCTGACCTTAAACTCACAGAGCCCACCCTGCCTCTGCCTCTTGAGTGCTAAGATTAAAGGTGTATGCCACCAGACTGGCTGTTCTTGTTTTTTAAATTGCATGTTAAGTATATTTTTTTACCATCTATTTTATTGAGTGTAATTATAATACATTATTTCTTGTTTTCTTCTCTTCCTTCTTATCTCTCCTGTTCCCCCACCCTGCTCCTTCTCATTTTCATGACCTCTTTTTATTTAATTATTATTGTTATCAGCATATGGACACAAACACATACATGCACAAAATATTTAAATATTAGTGTTGTTTGTATGTATATGTTATTGGATAATCAATTAGTCCCAGGGGAAGACTAATTTTCCTTCTTTTCCCAGTTGATAATTGCTTGTAAAACTTGTTCTAGGATTAGGGAACTGTGAGATTTCTCCCATCTATTTTAGGAGAGGAACTGGTGTTGGGATTGTTCCAGTCATGTTTAGGAAGCCATGTTGTTGAGTTTTCCCAGTACAGCTCCCATGGTGTGTCTAAAAGACACTCTTTTCCATTCTGTTGGATTTTTTAAATGTTTTTTTAAATTTTTATTTTATTTTAGTTTTAATTACACTTTATTTACTTTGTATCCCCCTCTAGTTCCCTCCCTCTTCCCCTCCCAATCCCTCCCTTCCTCCTCCTTTCCACGAATGCCCCTCCCTAAGTCCACTGGTAAGGGAGGGTTTCTTTTTCTTCCTTCTGATCCTAGTCTGTTAGGTTTCATCAGGAGTGGCTGCATTGTCTTCCTCTGTGGCCTGGTAAGTCTACTCCCCCCTCAGGGGGAGGTGATCAAAGAGCAGGCCAATCAGTTCATGTCAGAAGCAGTCCCATTTCCCATTACTATAGAACCAACTTGGACACTGAACTGACATGGGCTACATTTGTGCAGGGGTTCTAGGTTATCTCCATGCATGGGTACTTGGTTGGAATATGAGTCTCAGGAAAGCCCCTGTGCTCAAATTTTTTGGTTCTTTTGCTCTTCTTGTGGACCTCCTGTCCTCTTCAGATCTTACTATTTCCCCCTTCTTTCATAAGATTCCCTGCATTCTGCCAAAAGTTTAGCCATAAATCTCAACAACCGCTCTGATAGTCTGGAGGACAGAACCTTTTTGAGGCCCTCTGTGGGAGGCTCCTAACTTGTTTCCTGTTTTCTTCTTCTTCTGGTGTCCATCCTCTTTGCCTTTCGGGATGGGGATTGAGCATTTTAGCCAGAGTCCTCCCTCCATATTAGTTTCATGATGCACATGCTGGAGAGGTTGTGAAGAAAGGAGAAAGCTCCTCCATTGCTGGTGGGAATGTAAACTTGTACAACCACTCTGGAAATCAGTCTAGCACTTTCTCAGACAACTAGGAATAGTGCTTCCTCAAGATCCTCAAGACCACTCCTAAGCATATATTCAAAAGAGGCTCAAGTACACAATAAGGACATTTGCTCAATCATGTTTGTAGCAGCTTTATTTGTAATAGCCAGAAACTGGAAACAACCCAGATGCCCCTCAACTGAAGAATGGATACTGAAATTGTGATACATCTACACAATGGAATGAATATTACTCAGCAATGAAAAAACAAAGAAATCATGAAATTTGCAGGTAAATGGTGGGAACTGGAAAGGATCATCCTGAGTGAGCTATCCCAGAAGCAGAAAGACACACACAGTATATACTCACTCATATAGACATATAATATAGGATTTTTGATAATAATGAAATTACTACACTATACTGTTGATTGACTCACTCAATACACACTTCAGCATCATTGTCATGATACTTTCTTCAATTAAATATGTCAAGTAAAACAATTAGAGTCACTGAAATATAAGTTGAAGTCTAATAAGGATTTCAGAAAGTGTTCTGCTCCACACTTACCTCTTTTCCTTGTTTTTACTTGTACATGGCATAAGTTTTTGGTCTGCACTGTGAAAAGGATTCCCAAGCTATATTGATTTTCATAGATGAAAATATCAAAGACAAATAAATTTACTCACACATTTTAAAAAAATCAGCAACTACTTATCTGACTTACTCTTTTTACATAAACCTTCCTTTTAACTCAAATCTTGAGTTTTTGTTAGGTTCTGGATTTTGCCCATGTAGATGGACATTGTTAATGACCTCATAAGGTGAATGTAGTCCATACACAAACAGTATGCTGTGATGTAAGAGAAGGTAGACAGGAAGAAAGCCCAAATCAACGGGTTGCAAGGCCAGAGAGGAAAGTATGGTCTAGAAAGTGCTCAGATCATGGATATATTGAAAGGGAATATTCTTGGGATAAATGCTCTTTCTAGTCAATTCTTCCATTGTTCTGAAGCAGAGCGAAAACGAGGAGAATGCTGGATTTGGTCTCAGATAAAGTGATGCCTGAGAATCAGTAGACCGAGCGGAGTGTGGAGAAGTATGCCCGATTGCAATGGAAAGGGGGACAAATAAAAGGAGATGTGAAAATGAGGACAGAGTGCTTACATTCATCCTTTAAGAAGGCAGGACAGTAGGAAAACATTTTAGTTGAAACCATACTGAAGCTAAGTTTTCTTTAGCTTTAACATAACTTAAATAATAATAATAAAAACAGTAGGAAGAGAATGTTTAGAGACAAGAAGTCAGTGGTGATTGAGGGTGGAAAATAAATCACAGCCAAGAATCTGTCAGATATGTCTAATCTTTTGACATTGTGACACAACATTTTCATCTACAAAGTTCCCGCTCCTAAAATGGTGGAATTGAAATTAAAGGAATAAAATCTCATTATGCTTTAAGTAAGTATAGATCGTTCTTGTTGAACCTTATTCACAGCTGTTCTAGTATGCTTGGGTCACAGATTGAGGACTCCTGGGAACATGTCCAGAGGAAGGACATCCATATCTTTCTGGGAAGAAAGAGTGGGCATGGATACAGCTATGTTGCCATGGGAAACAGAGCTGCAAGACAAATACTTCTCACTCACTTTGTTAAAGCTTTGCTAGGAAAATAGAACAGAGTGAGGTACACCTTTGTAGGAGATACAGGGGTCTGGCTGGACACATGAAGATAAGATTGGACAAGGAGCATTGCACACTGCAGGGCCTCATACAGGGATGCAAAGCCAGCAGAATACCGAAGCAGCAGTGGGAGCACTGAGCTATTTCCTTTTGCTTTGGCTCCAGAGACTGGCCAGAACTGAGTCTCTGAGGGTAAGAGATTGAGGTCCATTACCCTTGCTTTCTCCTGGTGTCCATCAATTCATGGTTTTGATAAAACTACACAGTTGAAGGAGTGTCAGGGAAACAGAAGGGTTGGTATTACAGAACAAGACATATCCTGAGTGAGTGGAGCAAAGGGGTGTGGAACACTGCAGATGTGGCCTGTGGGGAACAGAGAGTACCATTGCCGTCCTGCTTCACTGGGACTAGACTGTGCTTCATGGCAGGGGCCTCTCACACGTCTGGTTTTGCTCTTTGCTGTCTGTCAAACGTGGTTCAGGACAAAAGCATATTTTCAGCAGCCCCAGAACAGATCATAGGCAGCTCTAGGTACATTAACGTAGACATTGAATTACATGGAACGGTTACCCGTGTCAGTTTATAACATCTGTACATGGCTCTGTGTTTTCCCGATTTGTAGTTTTTAATCTCATAATAATAAACCCTATTGTGGAGTCTATGATGAAATCTAATTTAGAACAGTGTTTTAAATGTTGGATGACTTTTTTTTTTATATATTTACACTTTACACTGACACGGTTAGCATACGTTTAAGCAAGATAAATACTACTCAGATACTGTCAGGCATCACATAATGTAGTCCGGAGACAGGAACCTTTCAGCAATGTCTACGCCGTGGGAATATTGGCGTGCTCGCGCAAAACAATGCGGTGAAGACCAGTCATTCAGCGTGGCCTCTCCAAGCCACCCTGTGAAGTGGCAGATGCGAGGCTCACAGAGGTGCACCGCTGTCACACGGCAAACCGTCTGATTCAATAAAAGTCCACTCTAACACATCATCCTGTGACTGTACCGTGGCTACAGTGTCACCAGTCGGAGGAAATTTTTACCTCCACCATAATCTTATGAGACCACGGGGGTATCATGGGTCTGTCGCGTGCCAAAACGTGAGCGATTGCACGTTCTCAAAGTTCTACCATCACAGTTTCTGAATCGTCTTCCAGAATCCTTGGCAGGAAGTTGAGAACCCAGGTGATACCCAGGAGCAGCATGCTCCTGAGTCTCCCCGTCAGTGAATGAGAAGGGACTTTTCCCCCAAAGACAAAGCAGGCCTTCTGAGCTGTTGCCCTAGTCTGTGGGTTTCATCAGAGATGAGCAGGAAGGGAATGCCCTTGCTCAACTCAGAATGAGTGAGACAGCAGTCAAACTTGTCCAACTCGCTCACCTTGTTTAAAGTCTCATACTAGGGTGTGTACCTTACCTCAGCACACCACCCTCCGGGGGAAAGATCACCTAAGCCAGCAAGTCTCTGACTAAACCCGCAATTCCTTCCACAGCAAGTTTCGTAGGAAACCCATGAGGCACTTGTTGTGACCCACTAGAGTTCTGGAAATTCTTCGCTATGAAAATGCAATTCAGGGAAGTGTGGACCTGCTATACCAGATGTGGTGTGTGAGAAGTTCTCCACTCCCAGGGAAGAGCAGCTTGGAGCAGTTGAGGGTGTCATTGAAAGGAGAAGTAGATAACAGATAAAACAGCACCTGTTTCTTCTGATTGGGGGTTTCCAGCTGTGGAAGGGCGCTCCTACCTGATCTAGGAAGTAGAGTCTGGTACAGGTCCTGAGGATGATTCCCTACAGGAGTGGTAGTTTCAGCCTATACAGCCTTGAACTGCTCTCCAGCTTAACAGTCCATTAATAAGTGCACTGCCCAGCATTTCTTTGCCTTTATTCTCTATCAGAAATTAGTGGGCATAATTGCTTTAGAAAATGGTTCTCAGGTCAGCTTATGTATGAGAAGAAACACGGCAGGCATGTATGCTCTATATATTTATATGGCGTATTCCATCATATTAAAGCTTTAAGAAAGTCTGTTTTTCAATCGAATGTTTTCCAAATGTTCCTAACACAGAACTGGTTTGTACTGTTCAAGGTATCTCAAAGATAATTTTATGGTATTTTGCTTTAAATTCTGTGTAATGTAGTAAAGAGAGAAGATTCATAGTATCTAACAGTTATAGGTGATTTATTGCCATAATGATGTGTTTCCCAGCAGCATTCTAAATTTTGTTTGTAGGGGTCAAAAAATGTATGAAACCATGCCTTAAAATACACTTTCTAGTCAGAAGTGACATATGTCTTCAGTCTCAGCACTCAGGAAACATGGCAGTCTGACTCTGTGAGTTCAAGGCCAATCTAGTCGACACAGTGACTTCCAGTCCTGTCAAAGCTATTTGGTGATGCCTGTTTCAAAACCAACCAACCAAAGAAAACAACAACAAATCTTAAAAGACTAGCACAAAGTGAATAAATTGTAATAAATAAAAAGTTTTAAAAAAGGAAAAAATAAAAAGACTAGCACGTCCTCCTAAGATAAGCTTTCATGTACTATTTGTCTCTAAAATGTAAAGTATAATTCAATTTATTTGCCATATTCTCTATTGCGTTCTGAAGGTAAGGGTGTGACCAGTGTGTATGTGTGTGTGTGTCTGTGCATCTGTGTGTGTGAGAAACAGAGACAGAGAAAGACAGATGGAGAGAGTGAGATACAGAGACAGAGATACAGAGAGACTGATTTTTACTTGCTCAGAGTCTGTGGAACTGAAGGAGGGGTGGGATCATATGTTTCAAAGTTACCACATGCCTTATTATGGTAGAAGCTACTCATGAATGACAGCAGTGGGCATTTTAGTCATAAAGTAGAAATGATGATGGACTTTAGGTCCAGAACCTTATGCTGAAATAGCTTTTATGAATCATCAACGTCTTTAAAAATAATTCTCTAAAAGCATATTGGTGTACTGGATTTGGTACTTGGATAGATAAATGCATTAATGGAAAAAGTAAGTAAAATCCAAAGGCATTTTTAGTTTAGATAAAGACACCATGATCAGGTGGGATTTTTAACATTAGAAGAAGCCAGTTGAAACTACACACAAACTGTAGTATACTTGAAAATATTCTATGGGTTTTGTTTTTCCCAAAAGAAAAGCTATTTCTCTTAAAACCTTGAGCAGGACGGAAGACATAATAATTTCTTTTTAGGAGTCTATGAATCATGGCAAGCGTACGTCATAAAGTCACCCTAAAGCATACTGTGAATGAAATGTCATTGAATAAACTTTAAAAGATAAATGAAGGTTAGCCAGACCTGGTGGTGTGCATAATGTCATCACTAGGGAGAGAGTACAAGAAGCAGGCAGATCTCTGTGTGTTCCAGGCCAGCTTGGTCTACATAGTGAGTGCAAGGAGCGGTGGTTAGACCCTGTCTCAAAACAAGAAAGAAGGAAGGAAGGAAAGAAAGAAAGAAAGAAAGAAAGAAAGAAAGAAAGAAAGAAAGAAAGAAAGAAGGAAAGAGGAAAGCAGGTAGTTGCAGTGGAAAGCCACCTGTAGTAGTCTTTTTTGAAACTATACTTTAATACTTTATTTGGGGTGTTTAGGCCTATACCCCTTTTCCACCAACCACCCCAACCTTAAGTGGGAGAGAGAAAAGGTTAGTAGATAGAGGGGGCCCAAATGCCTTTACTTCTCCCAGGTATTTAGGGTCAAGGGATTCTTTGTTATGGTTCTATACCAATCTCTGTCAACTGAAGACACAGCTAGCAGCCTCTTCCATGTCACTGCTCCTCCAAGTGTTTCTTTCATCTGCTCCAAACTGCCACACTGTCTCTGGTCTCTGGTCTCTCCAAACTGCTCCATGCCACACGTCAACACTGAACAGCACACCAAGGCCGCCGAACACCACTCCAGAACTCCACCACATAGTCTCTTTCTCAGTCTCATTTTTTATACTCTCAGAATACTAGACCACGCCTCTTTCTGTGTGACATGTGGAAGGGTCTTACCAGCTGGCAAAGATCACGACCTACACATGACAATGAAAAGCTGTGGACAAACTATAGCTCAACTGAAATCCCACATTTAAGATTAAAACAAAAGCATATTTTCATAACATACAAAGAAACCCAAAACATCCTTTACTGGTGTTATCCTTGGCACTATAATTACTCTTATGGAGATTATTCTCATTTAAAAAAAAAGTCTTTGATAAGCACCATAGAAGAAAGCTGAAAATCAGAGTCGAGCCAAGAAAAGTAATTCTATAGGATAATCATTCTGGGTTCTTAGATGAAGGAGGAAAATGTGATAAGAAACAGGAAGAAGAGAGAGACATGAAAGACACAAAAAGGAGCTTGGGGCAGCAAAGCTAATCAGGAGGAGCACATCAGTGAAACATTTTAGCAAGAAATGAGGAAGTTATTTAAAACAAAGGGTGGCCATTACTTTTCAACTTTTGCTAGTTTGCGTGTTTGAGTTATTCTGCTTGAAGGAAGCAGGTCAGGGGCTTGGCATGAAAAGCATGAATACAGGCTAGTGTTTTGAGTGACTGGACAGAGTGAATGGCATTGGAAAACTCATCAAACTTCAGATAAAACCCATGAATAACAAAAGTGAGTCTGACCACCTTATCATAGTTGCTACCCAACTGACCACCAGGGAAATTGCCTGGCATTTGTCACACAGTTAAGGAACAAGTTCAATGTTATCTATTCTTAAGAGATGGTATATCAAACTAAACAAATGTGAGTTAGGCTCCTGATTTGGATGACCTTTTCCAGTGACTAATGGGAACTGGTAATGGTTCCAAATAAGGTTTTCCTCACATTATTCACAGAAGTATTGAATAGACTCTCAGATGTGGCTACTTCATTGGATCACATGATGTTTAAAGAAATACATATTTTTTTTTCCTAGCAAAGATGCTAATTTCTAACTTCTTTGATGCTAGGACACAGGGTCCCTCTCCAAAGACTGACAGTGGGCTCCATTGAGGTAAACATCCACATAGCTCATTGAACATAGAAAAGTCGAGCTAGTGCCTGCATTGGATCCAACACCCTATGTTCCAGTCTCTTTGGCATGGGAGGGTATTATGTATGCTGTCAAAAGAGAAACCTGGACAGTAACCCAGCCATGGAATCCTCAACCTACAATCTGTCCTTCCAGTCAGATGTGCTGGGGCAATGGTGGTACAGAATTCATGGGAGTGGCCAACCAATGTCTGATTTGACTTGAGGCCCATGACATAAGGAGAGGGAGTCCATGTTTTACACGGCCTGGATGGCCAGACACGGAGACTGGATAGCTCAGAGACCTAGGGTAGAACCAAACAATACAGGCCAAAGGAAAAAAATCAGTTAAATGATCCCTAATGATATTCTGCTAAACACATAGATTTTTACCTTGTCCAGTCAGCATCAGAGAAGCTTCCTCTGGAAGTAGATTAAAGTGGGTACAGAGACTCATAGCCAGATATTGTGCAGAGAGAGAGTCTAAATTAGAGGTGACTGTAGGGTCCCTCGCCTTAAAGCTTGAGCCCCCACAAAAGAGGAAGAAGAAGGACTATAGAAATCAGAGAAGATGGAGGACACCAGGAGAACATGAACAATCAAATCAACTAAGCGAGGCTCACATGGGCTCACAGAGACTAAAGTGACAAGCAAGGGTCTACACCAGGTCTACTGCATATATGTTATGGCTGTTCACCTGGTGTTTCTGTGGGACTCCTAAGAGCTGGGACTCTTGTGCATACTGTTAGGACTCTTTTCCTCCTGTTGGGTTACATTATTCAGCCTTGATACAAGAGCTTTTGCCTTCTCTTACTGTATCTCGTTTTGTTATTTTCCTTTTGGTTGTTGTCTCTTGGAGACCTGCTCTTTTCTCAAGGAAAACAGAGGGGAATTTAGAGGAGAGGGGAGGGTGGGGGCTCCAGGGAGGAATGGAGGGAGGGGGAATCTGCGGTTGGGATGTATTGTAAGAAATAAGAATATATTTTCAATTTAAAAATTAATAATTTCATTACACTTCAAAACCAACCAACCAAACAAGCAAACGTAAATAAATAACAGACAAATAAATCCCCTTCCTTCCCACCAAAAAATGAAATAAAGAAAGAAAATTCTTAGTCTTCAAATATTAATTCTAAGTCTATATGCTGAAAATAATTTTACATACTGAACTCATTACACTGGTAATTAAAAGTAATTACTTTTTCAAATAATATTTTATTTAACTGATTGGCTATCTTAGGATAATACTGTAATGACAATTGTGTTTGATATGATTTACATAATATATGCCATTTTTATTTGCTCAAATTCTTGTTTACAAACCCTCATTATAAGTAACATATAAGTTGAATGTGTTGTAATCATCTTAAAAATTCTGAGTAATAAATGATGACATACAAATATTTATTTTTCAATGCTAAAGAAATGGTTTATGTTGCAATAGAATGATGCATAATGTGAGCTAGTGTCTCTGATTATGGCATAAAAATTCTTCATGATAGGTAAATTATTCTAACTTTAAACATGAATAAAGTTGAGAGCAAGTTAAAAAAAAAAGAAAGAAAATTCGAAAGTGTAGGCAGCAGGGAGCCCATGTTTCCTGTCACTGACATAGCTGAGACTACACAGAGAATACTCTCTTAGGACCTGAAAGCAGGTACGCGCCAGTTTAAACAACCCCCGCACTGCCTGAGGCTTTACACTGAGGGATTTTACATTTATTGCGCTGCCTAGGAGATCTGAACTGGCAATCATAGCTCTGCTAACATTTCCTTTCTAATAGAGCTAACAACCATTAGCAAGAGCACTGTATACATGGTTCTATGCATTAGGTATACTTTATAGAGAAGCCACACAAGGTCTGGATTTAGATGTACAGATCTTTATGCTTGAATCCTCCACTTACAGATTCTATTTATACTTGAAAATACTTCTGCAAATCACATACATATGCATATACATCATACACATACACATACACATAAATATACATATACATAAAACCTAACATAATGGATATAAGAAAAGCAGGGGTTTGTATTTGTGTTATCATATTTACAGTTGAACTAACTGGTATCCTTCTCTATGGAAGAAGACAGTACAGGTTTATGGCTTTGGAAGGGTCGACTACCATGTTATGTCACTGATATACACCAGGTTTTACTATGTGATTTCTTATTCATAAATCCCATTGCCTTCAGCTTCAGTGACATCTACTTAAATTTTACCCAAATGGATATATGGAAAAGACTAACTTGGAGGAAGAAGATTTCTCCAAGTAGCGAAGAAAAATGATTTGTTAGTTACAGTGCCAGAGGTTGAAACTGGACCTTACACTTGATAGACAAATTCCACAACGGACCTGCATACACAGCCCTGTATGAGATGGCCTGTCTTATTTTATAAATCTGTTTTTGTTTTGTTTTGTTTTAAGATAGAGTCTCATCATGTAACTGTGGCCATCATCAAATTTTACATGTGTCAACCAAACCATGTTATTTTTTTCCCCTTTTGGAGGATCTGGAGATGAAATCCAGGGCTTTGTGTGTGCTAACCAAGTGATCTGTCACTGAACTATAGCTGCAGCTCAGTGTTCTGCTTTTTTGTTTGTTTTATAATATGCATGTTAAAGGCAAGTTTAAATGCACATGGTACCTCAAACTTCAATTAGATTAAGCTAAATTACACTAACATTTCATGGAAATGAATCACTTTTATGACACAACTACTTGTCTTAACATTGTTCGTAGGTCCAGAACTTCAAGTCTAGATCATGTTGATCAAGGTAAGAAATAGAATTTTATAATGATTATCTTAGTTTATTTTCTATTGCTATGATAAGAGAAACCATGACCAAGGTAACTTATGAAGAAACATTTTAATATGGGGCTTACAGTTTCAGAGGGTTAGAGTCCATGACCATTATGGCGGGGAGCATGGCTGCAGGCAGGAAAGCAGAATTCTGGAGCAGTGGTTAAGAGCTCACATCTTGAGACACAACCACGAGGCAGAAAATGTGAGTCATTTGAAACCTCAAAGCACAACCATCGTGACATACCTCCCCCAACAAGACCATACTTTCTAATCCTTCACAAACAGTTACACCAGCTGGCAATCAAACACTTCAAACATATGAGCCTATGAGGGCCATTCTCATTCAGCTCAGCACAGGCATAGAAGACGATGCAAAGAGTTACAGAATTAAGTGCTGACTCCATCTTTTCTACTCATGCCAACAAGCACTTTTCATCAGTAATCCCATTTCTCTAGGTTAGCTTGTACTGTGTTATTCTACTCTGGCCATGAAGATATAAGTTTTAATTAATTATCTTTCAAAAAATCCCACAAAGGTTATTACTGGCATATTGAAAACAACAAACAAAGAAACTATAAAACATGAATATAAATGTAATAATGAAAAGAATTGTTTCCCAATTGTTTTTACTAATATGAGGTGAACTATTCAAAGAGACATTATAGAAATAGAAACTATATAAGTAAACAATGTTTTGATTAAGTAGGTCTAAATGTTTGCTCTGTGTGACACCATGTAAGTTGCATGGTCCATTTCCTTGTGTGCACCAATAGATCAAAGAATTAGGCAAAAGAGGAAATGTACTAAACATATCAGACATGAGGCCCCCTGAAACAGAAGTAACAGATTCATAGGCAAGGATTAGAACATACCAGAAAAGATGAGGCTTATATTTTCCTCATTATGAAAGAAATGTGAATTCATTAGACAGAATTTAGAAAATGCCTTTGAATTTTTAAAGATAATCTAAAATAATTATCATTCAAAGGTAACCAAATCTATAGCTCTAAAGAAGCTAAACAGGAGGACCCTAGGGTAGATTCAGAAACCTTACTCAGAAGGGCAAACAGGATAGACATTGGAAGTAGAAGAAGACAAGGAACAGAACAGGAGCCTTCCATGGGGGCCTCTGAAAGACTCTACCTAGGAGGGTATAGAAGGGGATACAGAGACTCATGGCCAAACTTTAAACAGAGTACAGGAAACCTTATGGAATAAAGGGGAGATAGAAAGACTTGGAGGGGACAGGTGCTCCTCAAGAAGACCATCAGAGCCAAAAATACTGGACCCAGGGGGTCCTACAGAGACCAATACTCCAACCAAGGACCATGCATGAAGAGTACCTACACCCCCTCTTTAGAAGAAGCCCATAGGCTGCTCAGTTTCCAAGTGAGTGCCCTAGTAAGGGGAGCAGGGGCTGTCTCTGACATGAACTCAGTGGCTGGCTCTTTTTCACCTACTCATGGGGGTTGAAGATTAGCCAGACCATAGAGGAAGATGATACAGCCAGCCCTGATAAGACCTGATAGGCTAGGGTCAAACAAAAGGGGAGGAGGTCATCTCCTATCAGGGGGCTAGGGAAAAGGCATAGGAGGAGGAGGAGAAGGGTGGGTGGGATTAGGAGCAGACAACGGATAGGGCTATAGCAGGGAGAGAAACTGATAAATTGTAATAGATAGATAGATAGGTAGATAGATAGATAGATAGATAGATAGATAGATAGATAGATAGATAGATAAATTTTTAAAACTAAAATTTCTTTAGGAAAATTTTCAATTTATTCTTTGAGAATTTAATACAGTATATTTTTCATATTCATTTCTATCCCCAAATTTCTCCCAGAATCCCCCACCACCCTGCTTCTTATTCTTTCTCTTTATTAAAAAGACAAATATATAAACAAATAGGCGCACCGAAATACCATGGAATCTCATCTGTGTTGGTCAACTTCTTAGCATCGCCTATGCTGGAGTCTGTTGGATTTTCCAGTATCACTCCACTGGATAAAACTGAACTTCCCACTCCAGGAGCTATATTTTGCAAATAGCTTCTTGCCCAAGCATGGGGATTTGTACTCCCTTCCCTTCTTCTGTGCTGGGATTTTATCTGGCTTTAGTTCACACGGGTCTTGTACATACTGTGACAGTCTCTGTGAATTCATGTGTGCATACTGTTGTGTCTGGAAAATGCCAATACCTTAAAACCATCCACCACCTCTGAGGTTTCACTGTTTTTCTGCTTTCTCTTTTTCATATGTCCCTGATGTTTGAGGGAAGGGGTGTGAAAAAAAAAGTTACCACTTTCAGGGCTAAGCACTCCAAAGTCTCTATTCTCTACCTTTCATCCACTGTTAATTATTATCCATGCAAGAAGGAACATCTCTGCTGAGAGTTCAAACACACACTGATCTAAGGATATAGCATTATGTCATTAGGAATCCTTTAATTGCTATGTTTATTATCAGGATAATAGTAGTAGGGTTTCCCTTAGGGCCTATGATCTACTTAGTCTCAAGTTGTTGGCCTCATTAACAATATCAGGTATGGGTTCTACGTTATGGTGTGAGCCTCCCATCCAATAAAAATTGGCTGGTTACTCCTCCAACATCTATGCCACTATTGTACCAGTGGGCATACCTTGAAGGCAGGTATTTACCATAGTTCATAGGGTTTGCACCTGGGTGAGTCTGATGGCTACTTTTCTCCTTTATTAGTATATATAATATATACATCTGACAAAGGTTAGTATCTAGTGTATACAAAGAATTCTGAGAGTAAAGGCAGTGTCCAGCTAATTTTCATTTTTCTTAACATCTGTCTTTTTCTCTTTAAATAAATCTTGGAATTTCTGACTGGGAAAAGATGAAATCCTATTTTTTTTAATTTTATTTCTCTGATGACTAATGATGTTGGATATTTTAAAGTGTTTCTCAGCTATTCATGTAGTATCTTAGAGAACTCTGCTGAATTCAATTTTTTTTTCAGTTCTTTGCACATTTTAGGTAACAAACATCTGTCAAATGTATAGCTGATAAAGATTCTCCCATTTTACAGGCTTCCTCTTTGTGCAATGATTTTCTGCATGGAAGCTTCTTAGTTTTATGAGGTTTCCTTTATTAATACCTGAGCATTGGGGTCCTGTTCAGAAAGTCCTTTCCTGTATACCAACGAATTTAAGGGTATTCCCTACTTTCTCTTGTATCAGATATGGCTATTTTATATTTAATGAGCGAATGAAAACCTAGCCGTTAGGAATAACAACGGAATTGTCATTTGTACCTGCTGGGAGAGGGAAAATCAGTTTTCCCCAATGGAGTGACATTGGGCATTTCAACCAGTTCAGGGCAGGCCTCAAATTCAGGAGTAGCTGATCAACACATAATGGACTCCACAGTGTCTTTTATAAACACTTTTTGGTTACAGTTTGTGGTTGTTGCTCTTTGTGAGTGGGGTTTTATTTTGTTTGCTTGGTTTGGAGGTGTTATATTGGGGTTTTGTTTGTTTCTTGAGAAAGAACTTAAAGTTGGATGGATGCGAACAGGAGAGGATCTGGAAGGACTTAGGGAAGGGAAAGAACATGGCCAAAATACAGTCAAAATTTAAAATTGTCTTAAACAATAAAAATATACTAAAAATAAAACGAAGAATTTAATTGAATGGAAAATACATTTGCTATATTGCATGTAATATTGTTCAGACTTAGGAACAAATATATTATACAGATTTGATTATTATTAATTTGTTTAAAGCTATTCTCTAAACATTTTTTAATGATTCCATAAAAGACAATTGTTAGTCTGCAATAAACCACATCTAAATTGTTTATCTCAAAATGTTTAACTTAAATCTAACCTTGATAGAAAATTAGACAGACCCTAACTGAAAGATAATCTAACACCAACACATATAAATACACTATAATTTAATCCAGTTATTTTCTGTGTTTGCACACATGTACATGGAGGTATATGGTTGTGGACATGAGACCAGTTGTGTATCTGAGTGTGCCTAGCCATAGGCGTGCCTCTGGATCCCAGAGGCCAATGCCCAGGCTCTTTCTCCTATCTTATTTTTTAAAGATATGGTCTTTTGCTAAGCTTGGAGCTTAGTGACTGGTTGGACTGGCTGTTCCTGGCATCTCTCTTGTTCTCCCCAGCACTGGATTGCGGACATGTGTCATGGTTTTTAGCTTTTAAATGGGTTCTGGAGACACAAGCTCAGGTGCTCATGCCTGTGCACAAGCACTTTACCCGTGGATCCATCTTCCTGACCCTTTCCGGCATTATTTAAATTGGTGATTCATGAAAGATCAAGAAAGATGGGGTATTATCAGAAAAAAAAGAGCAATTATGATAGACAACCACAATATAAAGTTCCAATTTCAATTCTAGGCTGATAAAAGGGACAATGGGTAAGGCTTTAATGTGATCATTAGACTGCTAATAGCGGCATATAATAATGGTTTCTGGTTCAGATCATTGTCCTATTGCTTTTAAAAATGTTAACTTAGGAAAAACAGAGTACAGGGAATACAGAAATTCTTTGTGATATTTTTATGAATTAAAAAATAAGTCTAAAGTTTTTTCAAAACAAAGGTAAAATTTAAAGAGAATGAATAAAAGACGGTAACTCAGAGAAAGATTGGTTTTATTTTTGTTTTATTTATTTCCATTACATTTCAATCATAGGCCCTTCCCCCTCTATTTCCAACCCACCCACCTTTTCTCTTATCCCCCACTTCCTACTCCTCAGATTAGGGGAGCCTCCTCCAACCCACACCAACACATCAAGTATGATCAGGATTGAATGAATCTTCTTCCTCTGTGGACGGGGGCAGCAGCCTTGCCAGGGAGAAGTGATCAAAAAGCAGGCAACAGTGTCCATGTCAGAGAGAGTCTCCTCTCCTCTTTCTAGAGGACATGCATGATGGCCAAGCTACCCATTGGTTACATATATGTAGTGGTTCTAGGTCCAGTCTATGCATGGTCCTTGATTAGTTGCTTCAGTTTCCACAAGCTCCTCTGGGCCCAGGTTAGTTGGGTTTGTTGGTCTTCTTGTGGAGCTCCCTTCCCTTCTGAGTCCTTCTAGTCTCCCCCCCCCACCTCCTTCCAAAAGTTTCCCTGTGCTCCACCCTATGTTTGTCTATGAGTATCAGTATCTGTTTCTATCTGTTGCCGGGTGGAGCTTCTCAGAGGATAGCTATGCTAGGCTCCCATCTGCAAGCAGAGCAGAGCAACTTTATTAGTGTCAGGGGTTGGCCCTTTCCCAAGGGGTGGGTTCTCAGGTTGGGCTAGGCATTCACACTACATACAATTCACTGACCCAAAGAAGAAATTTGACTTTACAAGCTACATAATATTGTATAATTATATTTTAATTTAATTAACTTTTATTGTTGTCATTTTCTTTTACTATTGAGTGTTACATGACTGCCTATGTACCAACCTTTGTTATGTGTAAGATAGTCTAGTGATGAGCACAAGGTACAGAAGAAAAGAAAAGAAAGAATTTTGGCATAGAAAAGAAGAAAATAAGATCTGTGGAGAAGTAGTGATGCAGGCACGAACAATCCGTTCTGTTGAGCAGCACTGCATGAACATTCCTTGGAGAAAAGCTTCCCATTGGGCCACATTACAGGTTACAGTTCTGCACAACCACAGTAGGCCTTTAGACAGACAGTCTACCTTCAGCTCAGTGGTAACTCCAACATTTTTATTCATCTCTAAGGCTCTGTTCGATATTTTTCATAGTATTTGTGTTTCTTTTTTCTTCAAGTGTGTGCCAGAGGGCAGTGGGGAACACAATGACATTTATGAGAGTAGCGATGTTATAAAAATAAGTGTGATTCTGAAAACAAGAACGTTTACTGGATCCAATGGACAGCTGCTTGTTCCGGCTCAGAATGGAGAATTATGTGAGAAACTGAGCTGAGAGCCCATCGACAGCAAAGGCCAAGGAACAGATCTAGAATCATTTGCCTTTGACAGCATTTCTTGCAAATTACAGATTTTTATAATAATTGATTTTTCAGGTGGAATGGAATGATAATATACAAGTGCTCTTTACATGCATTTAAGAGCATTACATGTCTTTGGCCAAAGCCTTACACAAAGCAGGTCATAAACATGAAATATAACCCAAACCTTTAGAGTTCTTAGACTTGTAGGAGCTATCTTGAAGGCCATTCTTCTAAAATCTTAACTTTAGAATTCTTTAAACCTCTATTGCATAAATGTAACTTAAATGCATCAACTTTTATATGTTATCACTCTTTATTGAATTTATTAATATTTTAACTTGATATCCCATTAAATATTGATTTTGAAATGTGCAGGAAAAATCTCCCAGTCTATTAGAATTAAGTAGAGAACCAGCACAAGGACAATAAGAATTATGAAATCTCTCAATTTAAATTAAATCAATAGTGCCAAAACATCTGCACTTACCACTAGTAGACCTACTCATTCTGTTACAAGGTCTTCCCATTAAAACAGAAATGCTTCCTCTACTTTTCTCTTAATCTCTCTAGCCAATTTTTTTCATTGATGATTATTATTTAAGTGCATAATTATCTCTAAAAGCCTGAGGAGATTGAATAAGTGACCACCTAGTGGGTTTTGAAGCTCTGTGGGAAAACTTGTCATCCCAATCATACCTATAATGAATAAATGGAGTATTAACATATTTGTTAACATAGAATAAACTAAGGGATATAAAGCTTTATGCAAGGTGTCACTGTTGAAGTCTGCTATCTGAAGAACACTGTATAGTTTCCTCCTTGGTGAATCGTACTGGTGTACTCAAACTGGTTGAGAACAGGGAAGTGGATATTCTCAGCTTCTTTGTCTGGTGGGAGTCTGGCTTTGCTAACATTTTCTTACTTGTCTAAAAGCTGAAAGTGAGAAGGGAGGAGATGATTCAGAGAGTGAATATGAGTCCAAGTCCAAGTTAAACTTCAATATATTTGGACTATGTCTGTCCTTATACAAAAGAAAGTAGTGAGGAAAAAAAAAGTAAACAAAGCTATAACTTGCTATAACTTCACCTGAATAGTGATATAAGACTTGTTGTATTTCATTCAGCCACATTACTGTAAACACTGCGCATAACTGCTGTATTATCTCTAGCTATCATTGTGTGATACTGAGATTCTGATAGAACACAATTGTGTCTGTTCTTTACAATCGTATAGGGTACATTGGCATACAACTTATAGTTAGTTTGCCAAAGGCAAATGAATCAGAAGGTGAGAAACACCAAAAGTTAACATAAGATTTTATTCCAGGCTTAACAATCGCTGCATGAGTGACCAGGGTAGTAAATTTTCTCTTGTGACTGTCAGTTCGGGGAGGAGAAACTACTATATCTGGTGCTGTAGAAAAACCCATCTACCTCATGCTTATGGCTTCTTTCTTGGGGAAGTTTAATTCTTCTAGTTTCTATTTTTTTTTTTTGTCCATACACTTCACCCCAGCACTAATATACACTCACGGGTTAGTTTTCAAACACAGCCAAGAATTCTTGGTTTACTTCTGCCTATCTTTTTTTTTGAGAGTTAGCTGCCCACAGTGGGCATGTGTCATTTAGTGTCTCCAAGGACAAGCACACTGCTCTCATGGGAAGATCTGCCCCAGGCCAGCATTGTATATATCCTAAGTTTGCTTCTTCAGCCTATCTAGTATTGGAAGAAGACATGCAGTCTCTCTTGATAAGATGCACTGTTCAACTTAGCCATCATTTTGTTCAAAAACTGGGAGTGAAAGGTAAGGTTATTATTTGGATTCCCTCAGTAGCTCTAACAATTGTAACTACACTTGACTCTTGCATAAGGTCTCCATTGGTTGAATTCTTCCTCTGCCGAGAGATGGTAAGCTAAGTATTTTCAGACCTAAGTGGATTTAAAGTCATTCATGTTTCTGAATCAGAGCCTCTGGCAAAGGGAACGTATTATGGAAAAAGTCATTCGGGTGTAACAACTCTCTGAGTTCTCCATCGCATTACTTTTGCCCTTGCTATTCGAAGTGTGCTCTGCCTTTAGCAGCAAAGCACCATTCGGGAGTTTATTGAAAATGTAACATCCTTGGTCCAGCCCTAAAAATAATGAAATTGGAATTTGCATTTATACGAAGTTCTCAGGCATTTTGTCTGAACATTAAAAATTGAGAAGCCTAAAAACAGACATTTTTATCTCAGCAGTCCTTCCCCAGCAGAAAATGTTATGACTCTCCATCTTTTTCTGTGCTTGGTTTCTGAACCCTGGCACATATTAGGGTGTACAATAAATATTTATTGACCAAATTAATCAGTGGTGTTCAGTAGGAAGTGACAGCAGCTTAAGCTTTTGGTCATGATCTCCAGAATTTATCCCTTAATAAACATGGCAAAGAGAGGCACTAGGTTCTGTTCTTGATAGATACCCAGAAGAGCCATTGATCCAAAATTACATATTCTAGTAAGTGGAGTAGCTCAGCTTATAATCGTGCCCCCTCCCACCCTCTCATAGGATTCAATGTACACCTCTCAGGTTCATATGCCTTGATCATATGCTACCATTTAGTTAGCTTCATCACTCTCTCCCTGAACAGTTCTTAGTTTTCATGATACAATATTTTCTATCTTCCTGCTTGTCATCACCTCATCTTTAGTTTGTGTGTTTTCTTATCAATCTATGCTTTAGAAAAACTATCCATCCTTTATACTCCACAGCTCCAAGGATCAACTTTAGAATGGCATTCTGAAGTCTCTACCATTTCTAACTAAAGTAAGGACAATGGATTTGTGCTGACTAGCTTCATCTCAACTTAACAAAAGCTAGAGTCATTTGGGAAGAAGACATCTCAGCTGAGAAAATGTCTCCACCAGCATGACCTGCAGGAAAACCTGTGGTGCATTATCTTCATTGATAATTAATATCAGGGGGCTCTGATCATTTCAGGCCCTATCACCAAGGGGCTGATGATCCTGGTGGTATAAGAAAGCGGGATAATGAGAAGCAAACCATGAGGAGCAAGCCAGCAAGCAGCATTACTCCATGCATTCTGCCTCCATGCTCTTGGCTTGAGTTCCTGCCCTGACTTCCTTTAGTGACTGACAGAGTGTGACCTGAGAGTGATACAAATTCTGTCTTTCCCAAGTTGCTTTTGGACATTGTGTTTTATCACAGCAATAGAAACACTAAGACGTCATTATATAGCCCATGGGTAGCCACTGAATGTTAGAAATAACATTAAGAATATCATACTCTTAGTTCAACAGGTCTAGAAAAACTTAAGGACATAGTCAAAGTTTAATAACTAAATATTCATAAAGCTGGGACCATTTTGTTATGTGACAGGAGGAACTGATAACTTCACAAATGGGAGAATGAATGAAACTTTCTCTTGTTCACATATATTAATTCATCAGTCCACAAATAGAAAACTGAAAATTATATTTTTAGAAGAATATAATTCTTGGGTGAATTTTAAAGCAAAGCAGTGTTATTATCCACAGACGTTTACATTTTGCAGGCAAGAATATCATTACAGAACAGACTTACATATCTAACTATAGACAGTTATTTCTACTAGGTAGTCTTATCTTTTTTTTTTTAATCTCATTTCTTTACCCTGAGTTGGGACAACATAATGCCTGAATCTTATCAATCAGTCAATCAATTGGTCAATTGATAAAAATGCAAAGTAGGACTGGAGAGATGGCTCAGTGGTAAAGCATATTTGCTGTATAATTTGGAGAGCTGAATTTCAGATCCTAGCGTAAAAAGGTAGATAGGTAGCCTGTATGTGTAATAACCCAGCTTCAAGGAAGTTGCAGACAGGATAAAATGCAAGCCTTGGGTTAAGTAAGACAGCCTGTCTCAACAGAAGGCAGAGAGCTGTAGATGAAGACATCTGACTCTTTCATCTGGTTTCTTCACGCACACATGGCCATGTGGACAGGTCTATCCATGCATATAGTCACAGACACATGCACACAAATGAATAAATAAATAAATATTTTTTTGAAAAGGCAAATTTAGACACATATGCTTACGTGACAAAGACTATAGAGATACAGCCCAATGACCTACCACAGTAAGTGATGCCTGATTCAGCAGTTTACACCCTAAGTGTCGACTGTATCTTTGTTCTGACCAGAAATAAAGCTTTCATTATAAATTGGGCCTAACTTATCTAAGTGTGGTAAAAAAAAAAATGATTATGCCTTTCTCGGAGATAATTATACTATTGTTTTAGTATTTAAGAGGCTTGTCAATGACTTGAAAAAATATTTTCAAGTTATAGTATGTAGCTTTGTGTTGCCAGGACAAAACACCTCAGTGAATCAGTCTTGACCCGTGATTTCAGAGGTTTCCGATCTTGCTCAGATTGCTTTATTGCTATGAGTGTGTGATGAGGCAGAAGGCTATGGCTGTAGGAGCTTATGGTGGACTAGGCAGTTAGCATCATGGCAGCACCAGGAAACAGTGCGGAAACAGAAATGAAGAGGAACCAAGAGCTGCCCTTCTTAGCCCCACCCTCAGTCCCACTTTGAGTTCCAAGTTAAAGTCTTGGAGCAACTGATATGATATCAACATACACTGGCTACTACAGCTTCTACCTGAATGCGTTACTTTATAAGAAAGAGTGTTTAAAACCTTCCTACCTGGCAGGGAGAAGAGGGAACGTTCAACAGCTAGCATGCAGGACTGCGTTGCCCACGGTGCTTGCTCGTAAACACGTCTAACACTTCCAGTTGATTTCATTTTAATTGTAAGTACATCTAAGTGGCTTTGTGGGGGGCGTGGCTATACAGGTGGAGACACCCTCAGAGACCAGAAACACTGGGAATTAAAGGCAGTTCTGAGCTTCCCAACATGGGTACTGGGAACTGAACTCAGGTCCTCTGGGAATATTTCTTTTTTTTTTTTTTTAATTTTTTCCTTATCAGTTACATTTTATTAACTCTGTATCCCCACCGTGTCCTGATCCCTCATTCCCTCCCAGTCCCTCCCTCCCTCCCTCATCTCCACCGTGCCCCTTTCCAAGTCCACTGATAGGGGGGGACCTCTCGCCCATTCATCTGATCCTGTTTTATCAGGTATCTTCAGGACTGGCTGCAAAGCCCTCCTCTGTGGCCTAACAGGACTGCTCCTCCCTTGGGGGGTGGGGAGGCCAAAGAGCCAGTCATTGAGTTCCTGTTAGCAATAGTCCTTGTTCCCCTCACTTTGGGAAACCAATTGGTTACTGAGCTACCACAGGCTACATCTGAGCAGAGGTTCTAGGTTATATCCATACATGGTCCTTGGTTGAATGTCAGTCTCAGAAAAGACCCTGTACCCAGATATAGTTGGTCCTTGTGGAGCTCCTATCCTTTCCCCATCAGACTAACTCCCCTTCTTTCCTATGATTCCCTGTACTCTGCCAAAGGTTTGGTCATGAGACTTTGCTTTGAAAACACTGCTAGTTAGAGTCTTTCAGATGCACTCAGTAGACTCCTGTCATACATTCAATGCACATCCCATCTGTCTTTCTAAATGAGGATTGATCATCTTACCCCATGTCTGCTCTCTTGATTATCTTTTTTAGGTGTATAGATTTCATTGTGTTTATCATATCTTATAGGTCTATATAAGTGAGTATCTACCGTGTTTGTCTTTCTCCTTCTGGGATATTTCACTCAGAATGATGTTTTCTAGATCCCACCATTTGCCTGCAAATTTCATGATTTCCTCCTTTTTGATTGCTGAGTAGTGTTCCATTGTGTAGGGTTAGGAATGAACAGTTGCTGAGTGTGGGGATTTACCCGATAAACTGTGAAAGGAAAGATCAAGAAGATATTCAGACCACTGAGCTGCCTGCAGGTTTGGTAGAGAACTCCAGGATGGCAACTCGCTGGAGCCTCACTGTGTCAGGCAGGGCTTTCTGGCATTTATTCATTCTCCATGTAAGTAACTCCTCACACACACACTGTTGTTAGTCACCCCAGTAAAGACTCATCGGTGCAATCATTACTTTGGTCTGCAATTGGGGCTTCCTTTCTGGGATGAGTAGGTGTGTGTGTGTGTGTGTGTGTGTGTGTGTGTGTGTGTGTGTGTGTGTTGAATATCCCAGGATATCCTGTCACAGGATAGGGAGATAAAAATATCTTCTGTAGTGCTGAGCATTCAACCATCACTTATTTCCAGCATCTTGAGCAGACATAAGTCTTGTGCCTTCACTCTCATGCATGTAACAGAGGGGCTTCTCTGACTAAGGATGATGGTGGCATTTGTCTATGAGTATAGCTATAGATGTTTATAAGGCATTTGAAAGTATGTTAATTTAGCTAAACAGTGCAATTAAACTACCCCCTCCTTCCCCCAGGTCCTATGACTTCTCAAGCCATGCGTTTTTGACTGGTTTATAATATCCAAGCATGGCTTTCTTTTTTCCTGTAGAACAGCCTTCAAATCCAATTAGAGAGCAGTTGATTACCCTTGTAACAGAACTTCCACTATTGCACAAGTAAGCAAACTTTTTATGAAGGTTGGTTTTGAAGCTTATAGTAGGTTGGGGTCTTTTTACCCTACAAGGTAAAAGGGTCTGATGGAAGGTAGCTGGCAAGGAAAAAAAATTCCAGCTTAGTTTTTGCACAATATTCTTCAATAGATATGTGTGGGATTCTTATTAATAGGCCCTTTAACATCTGGTTCTCCCGAGAAAACAAGAAGAAAAGCAAGAGCATGTATTATTTGGGGTCCTCTATAACCAACATCTTGTAACAATATGTCCCATACCTTTCAATTCTTTTTTTTTTTAAATTGTAGTTTTAATTATAATACAAGATAATAGGTTCACATGTATCTCTTTTTCCATACACCTTTCATTTTGGTCAGTCTTTCCCTTTGCTCCCTCATCTAACCCATCTTCTCAGTTCTCACTGTGCTTAAACCATTTTGTGTCCAGTATTCCCTTTCTCTACTTTCATTTTACGTATATTCTTCTCTTCTCCCTCCTTTAAGACATTTCCCTTCAATGGCCTCTACTGTCTTGGTTTCCGTGGTTGCTTCTAATTGAACACATAAAACTGAGGGGTCAAAGCTAGGACCTACGTAGGACGGGTATTAACTGCCATGCTTCCTTGCTTAAGGAGCCAAGGTGCATTTAAATATCTAAGACCTCTGGCCTTCATGCTTTCTGGGATCCCTCCTTTTGTGCATTCTTCTCCAAGTTGGCCTTCTCTGTTCTTTTCTGTGTAAAAACACAACATTTGAGCAGGATTTGATTCTAGAACACATTCCGTAGCTTGAATTTTATTTATTTGTTTATTTGTTTTTCTCATTTAGTACATAAAATAGAAAAAAATAACTATTACATGGAGCAGGTAACCCTTCCATGAAAAAAATAATAATAATTTGATTTTATGGCTATTTCTGCTACTAAATGAACTGTGAAGTTGGGTGAACTGAGAATGAAAAAGCGCTGCTCTTGGGAAAAGCTGATTGGTGAGATCATATTCATCTTCATTCTTGTAATGCTTTTAACAGGCTACTCAGCAAATGCTTCTGAGAACGACGCCTGCAATGAAATACATTCACTCAAGCACAAGGTCCCCTAAACAAGCAGGTGCCTTCAGCTTACGTTGGAATACAGCCGCATGAAAATAAGAGGCACCCCTCCCCCTCCTACGTGGCAGCCAGTTCACTTCAGTCCTGCACTGCCAGATAGCTAAGGTTATGAGGAATTTGGTCATTGTTGCTAGTATTTGGCAAACAGATAAATTTAGGCTTTCAGACTGCAGGCAACTCGAAGCAGTGGCACAGCCGTTTGTTAACCAATTAAGCCTCTGCCACTTGCCATCCCAGCCTAGTGTGTTTCCATAAATTTTAAACCAATACTTATATTGTTAGAAGGATATGAACCCAGTTAAGTTTTGTCCATTTTATTCCAAATATTTCTACCCCCATCCACCTTCACACAGCCTACACAGCTGCCAGAGAATGGGCGACTTACAGATTTATGAGAAAAATACATTTGATTGAAAAAAATCACAGCCTTTTAGTTACAAATGCCAAACAGTTGCTCCTAAGAAGTGAGGATACCTGATAGGAGTCATTAATTACCAAGTTTATAAATTTTTATAATCATGATCATTGAAAATACATACAATTAGTGCGTCTTGATGGAAACCGACAATTCCTAATCCTGCCCACTCTCTAGATGTAAACAGTCAGGTGTGTCTCGTCACTGATTCCATCATTTATGAGGCCCCTTCAGGGATATTACAAAGAGCATACTAATCTTCCTTTGTGGCTCTAAAAAAAATAGCAATGACTCTGCTAATGCTTTCTTTTCCCCCTCTGCAGTTGACCCTAATGTTACTTGGCTGAGGCCGTTCCTTGGTTTGTCTTCTGTGGGCACACCTTTGTGTTTCTCTGTTCCAGATTTGGTTTCTGTTCACTTGCTGCCCTTGATGCTCATGAGAAAAAGCATTCCATTCTCTGCTTGCCCACATTTTCAGGGTTAACACCCCCACACACACATCCCCACACATACACAGAGAGAGAGGGAGGGAGGAAAAGAGGGAGACAAGACAGAGAGAGTTCTGTACTCATCACTGTTTATCTTTGAATTTGCTGCTTTGGTTGGGTCCAGCAACTGGACTGTCCCTGAGATGCTCTACTTCTCCTTTGAAGCACCAGAGAAGCTGTTTGTCCTCCCTGCTGTCTAAATATTCTCCATTTTCTCTATTTTCAAATCTCATCATAGTCTTAGAGTACATAACATGCTAGTATTTTAGCTATTTTAGCCCTAAGAATAAGTTGTCTCTATTAATGAGTAAACATATAGAATAGAAAAGGAAGGTAGTGCCTAATAAAGCAAAGCAGTCACATATGAGCCAGGCCTGCTGGTGCACACCTTTAGTCTCAGCACTCTGGAGGCAGAGCCAGGCGGATCTCTGTAAGTTCAAGACCAGCATGGACTACATAGAGAGTTCCAGGCCAGCCAGATCTCCACTGCAAAATCCTATCTGCAAACAAATAAAACAACAAACAAAAAGAATAACACAACCACATATTGTCTGGTTATGAGGAGTGTTGCATATTATTCTTGTCCTATATACTCAACAAATTTTAATTATTAGTGTATAAAAATAATATATCACCAAGAAATAGGAAAAATATTATTATATTACTACATAAATATTTTTTGTTTCCCAATTCTTCAGCTCAAGAGTATTAATACTTTGAAATTGGTAACGTGCTATTAACGAAAGACAAGATGATAATTGTTTTCTTAGCTGAGACATCTTTAATCATGTTGATTACTTCCTTAATTTTTTTTGTATTGACATTAAATTTCCTTATGCTAATTATTTTCCGGTTTTCCCATTATGAAGCACAAAAGCCCAGGAACATGGATAAGATTTCATATCATGGTCACACTTTTAAGAACTGGTAGCGAATAAACACCCAGAAAATGCGTATTACCTAGAGACTTAGACTAATTCCAAGCCCAGTTTTTATACCTTGGATTTCCCAACTGTAGTCTGTTGCATTAAGTGAGAGTTGTTTGAAATTGTAAGTGACCAGAAAGGAGGCCATGAAAGTCTTGTGAAAACAGAGGCAGAAGCGTTTCTGCAC
>REGO01000219.1:3001969-3098286 GCA_010120015.1 Rhombomys opimus | reverse complement strand
CTAAGTACGTTTGTGATGTCATAAAATTTTATATACTTATAGATGGCCATGTGATATTTCAATACATATATGCATATAATGAATAATTTGTATTTGAAGAAAAAAAGTTTGATGTATAGACCAAGAGAGTAACAGTGCCAAGGTTCTATTAGGCTTAACAAATTTTATTCCACTTTACGGGTTTATTTTATTTCTTGCATGTAATTACATGTAGAAAATTCTGTAGAGTGCTATCCATTAATGATGTAAAATTTCCTGTGAAAACGTAGAACTACTGCGTTTCTTTTGGAAATGGGACAACATAAACTATGCTAGCCAGTTGCCAGTCGGTATAACATAGCCCGAGAGGGCATAGGGAATAAAACTCTAGACTAAAAGGGGACACAGAATAAAATAGGGTGGGATGCCAGCATCTAAGCTAAATGATATTCTTGACCTCATCTCTACACAGGCTTTGAAAGTCTGTACCAGTAAGCAGGAGCTGTGCAGGGAGGGGGAATGGTAAGTTAACAATACAGAGAAGTTGGCAACTAGACAATAGGTTACACAAAGGAGTATAACTGATTGTGATTCACGTTGAGTAGTGTCCAGATTCAGAATTCGGGGAAACTTCCTGTGTGTCTTAGCCTAGGGGCACTCAGGACATGGCCATGTGCAAGGTTAAAGATCCAGTGGAACATTGGTTGCAAGGTGATCGTTGTCAAGTTAATAGGTACAAATTACCTGATGAGTCTGTGTAAAATTGAGAGTCCCCCTGCACTGAGACTGTTTTTCATGAGATAGCTATGCCTTGAGAAGTGCTCCTTAGTATCTGTATCAAGACAAAGCTGGAGACAAGGAAGTGGTGAAAGTGGACACGTGAGAGGGACTTGACCCATTTTGTAAGTTTTGTGACACTACATGTCAGCTCATGTGCTCAAGGCTTCCAGGAAGGCATGCTGCTGAACTTGCTGGTCCATAGAGAATGAGAGTAGGAAGGCCAAGAACACCTGGTCACCTCTAGGATGGAACTGGCTTGGAAACTTGGTGTATTTGTTTAGGTTGTCAATGCTGGGCATGCAATAGGGCCAGATCCTATATAAACATAAATAAACCTTAAGAGAAAAGCACTAAGAATGACTGTCCAAAACACAGAAGGAATCTTGGGAGCTTTCTACAGCACATGCGAGACAGAAAAAGGACAAACTAGGTCTTTCTGGGTCTAGAAAGTGAAATGTAGCAAAAAGGATATGATTTTCCAAGGTAACTGCCCGTACCCTGAGAGGCCCTGCTCCTTTTCTTGAGTTTGTTTTGTCTTCATAAATCTTCGTCACAGCAATGTCAGTGCTCACCACCATCAAATGAACACTTGTTGCTTTTTTTTATACTTTTTTAAGTTTTGTGTTTTGGTGGATAGTGTTCTCTAAGCAATTCTGGTTACACCTGATTATAGAATTATGGTAGCGTTACCTGCTGTTCCCATAGGGTATGGAGTCAAGCTTCCATTTGAATTCCCCATTCATCCATGTCAGCTGCTTCAATTTGAACAAGATACTTGACTTGGACATGTCTTATTTTTACATATGTAAAACTAAAAAAAAAATTAAATGTTCAAACAAAAAAGGGAAGAATTAAATGAAACCAGCACCCTTCTCTGTGAGTGTGTTCTTGCAAGAAATATGAGATTAAGTAAAAAGTAATTGATGTTTATTGAATGTTTGTTCTGGGTTCTGAACTGTAATTCCTCCACGATTGTTATCTGACTTCACATAATAATGTGATAAGGGGAATGTATTAATTTAATATTCAATATGATGGAACAGCAAGCTGAAAGGCTACAGTACTGAGAGTCACAGAGAAGGGGAAGTAATGATATGGAAGGACACTCTAGAGGCTAGCATTTCTTTCTTTTAGTAGAGTATATTAATTACACAAAGTAACAGGTGTCTTTGTGCTGTTTTTCACTCATGTGTATGACATAGCTTGATTACACTCACCCACTGATTACACTTTCTACTCCCCTCCCCACCATCTCTGCCCATCTCCCTAAAAGTCCCTCTTTCACTTTAGAGCCATTCATTGTTCTTAGTCCAATTTGATTTGGTTGATATGATGATCTCCAGTAGCATACATTTTTCCGCCAAAAAAACCCCATAATTTCATTTTTTACTAAAAGATATTTAAATATAGATTTTAAAAACTAGGGTTAGTTAGAAAAGAAGGGTAAGAAGGAAAAAAAGAAAACACACTCAAAATTAATTTCAATTTAAAACTCTTGGATTTATGCATCATATTCATATCTATTCATCTTTTATTACTAAATTTTTAATTAAAATATACTTATGTCACTATCCACATCTCCACCCTCCTACCAATCCTTCCTGTGTCCCTCTTTCCAACCCCTTCCCTGTCCCCACTGTCTTCCTAATTGATAGCCTACTTTTGTTTTATTGCATATATTTGTGTGTGTGTGTGTGTGTGTGTGTGTGTGTGTGTGTACACACATGTAGATACTCAAATGCAGAGTCCAGTTAGCTTGCAAGCATCTGATCTCAGGGCTGACTATTTCGTACTGATAACCAATCTGGGAGCTCATTCCTGAGAGAAGATAATTTTTTCTCTCCCTGCTGTCATTAGTTTCCTCGAGCTCTTTGGCAAGGGTGGAACCCAGTGATATATCCCCCTCCTGCACTAGCATGTCCGTTGATATTGTCATTGTTCAGGTCTTGTTTAGGTAGGCATGTTGTTGAGAGATCATGAATGCATCTCCCCTGTCATTCTTAGGAACTACAATTCCACAACAGACTTCTTGGTCCTCTGGCTACTAGCCTTTTTTCTCCTCTTTCATGATGTTCCTAAGCCTTAGGTGACACAACTGTGTGGTCGGCACATCTGTTAGATCTCTGCCTTATGCCTAGTTGTGTTTTTTCTGTGATGGCCTCCATTTGCTGTTAAAAGATGTCTGTTTGTTGAAGAATATGAGTTACAATTATAAAGATGAGGAGAAGAGACAGTCTCTGACATGAACTCCATTGCCTGCTCCTTGATCACTTCTCCCCGGTGGGGCGACCTAGTCAGCCGCAGAGGAAGAGGATCTAGGCAGTCTTGATGGGACCTGATAGGCTAGGGTCCGGGCCTAGGGGAGGAAGTCTTCCACTATCCGTGGACTAGGGGAGAGGATAGTGGAGAAAGAGGGAGGAGAGGGACGGAGAGTTGGACCCAGAGGAGATGAGCGAGAGGCTACAGCTGGGATACAAAGTGAATAAATTGTAAATAATAATAAAAGAGAAAATGTGGAAAAAAAAAAGATAAGTTTCGGAATGTAGTTTGGAATTATGCCAGTCTTGTAAAGTGGCACCAACAGGCTCTCCTCTAAGATCCATGACCTTATTAGCCCCAGGTGTTTGGCTAAGATCCTAGTACTAAGCTTGACTTCCCACTGAGTGGGCTGTAAGTCCAATTAGAGAGCTGTTGGTTACCAGGAAAATATGATTGCATTCTACTGCACATTTAGCATGCTGGCCATTGTTGTGTTTCACTGGCATCACAGCTAGATGGGGCCATTGATAACTTCCCTAACTTGGTAGCTTACGAAGTACTTTCCTGTAGTATTAAAGCTAGATGACAGGAAGGAAGCTTTCATCTTAGGGCCATCTCTAACCACCTGAGTACTGTGACTGAGGTATGCATTGTCTGCAGCATCAGGACTTAACTTCAACCACTTGAGAGGCAACCCAAGGCAACAGAAGCAGCATGTGTTGTTTTGGGAGTCACTTAGGCTGGCCAACAACTCAAATGAATGTTTTTAAGGCCTGGTACTGTTTTGTTTCTTTGTTTTGTTTTGTCTGTTCTCTGTTGTGTTCTTATTGTTCTATGTAAGAGCTATGGCTCTTATCTCAACTGGCATAACTTTATACATACATATCTACATACATACATACATGCATACACAGTATGATTTTAGGTAAATGTAAAATAATATGCTTCCTTGAGGCTTTATATCCTTGGTGTCATCTTTCTTCTTTCCCCATCTCTCCTTCCGTATTGACCTACCCCTCTCCTCTTCCCAGCAAGAAACCTACCTAGGTTGCTTCTGTTATCTAGGTTGTGAGTAGTGCTGCAGGGAACATAGATGTGCAGGCATATTTCTTATGACCTGACTTACCAAGCCACACCACTCTTTCTCACTTCCTCGTTTTACACTGTCTCAGTCCTCATCATAGTGTCTTTATGAGTTGAGATGTTAGAACTGGAGACACTGCCATTGCTCTTGTGTCTATTATGAAGCAAAATGAGATAAGAAAGGGTTCTCTAGTTGTTCATAAGATAAATATTAAATACCATAGTAATGTGTTTTATAAACACAAGAAGAGTTGAGCAAAATCAACTTGATAATTAACAGTTACACTGATTTTCATAAGCTCTATAATGCATTACTTAAGTGTGGATGTTTGGAGAACACTGAAATGATTATAAGTCTTTGTACAGCTGCATAGATTTCCTCAATGAGTTTTCATATAAGCAGTCATACCTACTCTACCTGTTTTGTCTTGGCACTATTGCTAAGGGGAAAACAAGAGTCAATCTATATTTTTGTTGGGAAGGAAAGATCAGGACTCCAAATCCAGGCTTTAGGAGACATGCTTCAACCTGAGGTGGGATGATTGAAGTTGGGAGTAACATAATACGTTGCAGTGAGAATCTGAAATCCTGCTCTGTTATTTGAGCACGATATGGGAACCAACATTTTCCTTCCCTTTAAGTTTTTCTCTACATGACTAAACAAGTGATATGGGTGTGGTCTGAGTGATGATTTCTGCAGTTCGGAGCCAAGATAGAAAAAGGTGTAACACTGTAGCTTGGCTCCCTTACCTGCTTATAAAGGAATAAGGGAGAAGTGCCAAACCCACAGACTCTTACAAAACAACACTTTGGAAATGCCTGCCTTATTTTAAGACCATCATTTGTAGGCTATGGCATCGTGTTAATGCCAGTAGTTTCCTAAATTTAGGAAAGCTAAACTTTCCTCTGAAATGTTATGGAAATTTACAACAGGAACTTCTTAAAGTATGTGTCTTTGGGTCAGAAAAAGTCACTTATTCAAAACATTTGTTTCAAGGAAAATTCTTAGCAGTTGTTGAATTTTCTTTTTATCTATATATCTTTGCTTTGGATTGAAATTTGATATTTTTTAATCACGGAATTCTCTACAGCCCTGTTTCTAGGAATGAGTAAAGTTTTACACTTGGAGGGGAATTTTACTACTCCTTTCATGAGTTACCAATTCACAATACAGTACGGCCTTCTCCCCTTTCCTTTTAGTTTAAAATGGAACTTGACACCCTAGCAGAAAACGGCAGCGACATTAAACTACATAGATAGCTTTCCACCTTGCTTGAATCAAAACTCTGCTTTTCACCAGCTGAGTAAGGTGACTGTAGCTGCATTAAATCAATCTACTTAATGTTGTGGTTCTTTACATAACACAAACCCAGCATGTATAGCCATGGCTAAGTCTCCAGGCTTCCCTACCAAGATCACTCTAACTAAAATCAGAGGAGACTTCCTCCAGCAATTTCCGACTTCTAACATTCATGGAATCTTTAGAATCTAAGAACCGGCTATTAAAAAGACATTTCTATCAGCCATTTCTATCTTACCTTTGAGCACACAAAAAGTATGGACTGCAGAATTTTGCACAGCAAACCTGCTGAAGGATCATCAGCTAAATGGCCACACTCCTGATACACATTTAAGTCAAAAACACCTTAAGTCAGCCTATCACAACTTTGACATTTACTGGCTTTTAAAATATAAGCGCATTCACAAAATTCTACCTAATATTCATTACAAGTAATCTCAAAGGGAATTATATGACACTGAAGAAATAGAGCCTATTTGTAATATCATGTAAGCAAGTATTTACATAAGATTCTTGACCTAGAGGCTATTTTTTTTTTCTAAGTAGGCTCTTTCTATTAAGGACAAGTAATTACTTTCCAGTTGAGCATTAGCAGGGAGGATCTGCAAAGACATGTTTAGAGTTTTATTTTAATTATGTAAAAAGGCCCAGCTTTTTAATTGTAACAAGTCATTCTTCTGCACAGGAACTTCCTGTTGGTCTCTGAGGGAGTGTACCTCATTTGTCCAGTTGCTACCATACAATCACAAATACAGTTCAATATATGGTTCAAGGAGATCACACAAGAAAAAAGTGGCAAAGTTTTCACTCAATATACTTGGTTCTTGTGAATAAGTTGTAGGTTGTAGCCTTTTCATTTACAAAATTTCCAAAGAGAATAAAAGAATATGTTATGTTTTATATATATCATGTTCATGAAAAATAGCAGACCAAAGCACAACTCAGATTTTTTCAAAATACAAATATACATGAACTATTTCTGATTTGACAGTTATTTTCAATATATTAGTTGTGTGATCTTGAGTATTAAATTTAATTTTCTCTTTTTGACAAGTATAATTTATAATAAATTCAATCTACCTAATACATCTACTATATATAACCCATGATATAATATTTTGGAAACAAGAAAGTTTTCCAATTATTGGATAAATCAAACCTCTTATTTAAGATATAAGAAAAATGAAGCACAAAAGTTTTAATATAAAAATTGGAGACTGTAAGACAATTGATGAAACAAATGAATAAATCTAAACTTTAAATTTACCAAAATGGACTTAAGTTTTAATTTAGCAAATGACGTGAAGAATATATTATAAAGCATAATTATTGAGGATAATAATTATCCTCAATTATATCCCCCAAGCAGGAGGATATATGTCACACTGACAGATCTACAGATCTAGACTTTGGGTTATATAAAACTGATTAATAAGAGTATTAATTCATGATTACTAATAGAGTGGTTATTATTTAACTGGCTATTATAGAAACACATGACACTGAAGCTTCTAAGATTTTTTAAAAATCTTAAGCATTAGGGCTGGACTACCTTGTTATCTCCCAGATATACATCCCATCCAAAATTCCCATAAATATTTGCACATGTCTCCATCATGCCAAGCCTTAAAGCAAGCTCCTCCTGACCATGTGCTTCTGATTCATGCTAACCCACGGGAACCTGCTCCTTCTTTTCCCTTCCTACCAACTCCTCTGTGCCCCATGACCTGTCCTCCCAACATGAAAACCTCTGTCACCCTCTCTTCAGCCCAGCCCAAGTATAGGCCATTTTATTGGCCAATCAGGGATAATTTGGAGGGCAAGTTTACATAGCATCGCCCAGTGTACATGAACACTTGCTCATGGAACAATAAAGATTTCAGGGACAAACAATAACACTGGAACACATAGTAGCTCCAGATCAACCACAACAGGGTTACATTAATAACTACCATTCATCTGAATTTACTATCAACACAGAGCTTAAAGTTTTATTTCAAGCGCTAAGACAAGAGAAACAAATAGAGGCAACACGTACAGAACAAGAAGTCAAACCATCCTTATATTCAGACATCTGCTAAACACTTTTAGTGAAGTAATAGGGTAAAAAAATCTACATGCAGTTTTTCATTGTACCAACAATAAACTTTACTAGAAAGAGAATAAGGAAAATGCCCCCTTAACAATCAGTTCAAAAGAATAAAAGGAGGTACTTATGAGACGACTCAGTGTGTGAAGGCCCTTGCTGCCAACCCTAACAACCTGGAACCCACATGATGAAAGGAGAGAGCCTACTCGCAGGTTTCTACCATGTGTCTGTGCACACACCACACACGCACACATACCAACCTATAACATATGTGTGTATACACATATAGTGAAAAATACAATTATAAAACCCAAAATACCTTATAGTAAATCTAAGCAAAGATGTGGAGCACCTGTACAGTTGAACCTTTGCATCACTGAAAGATTGTCTACATGGAAAGTGAAAATATATTTGTAAAATTCTTACTACGCTTAAAGAAAGCAGCTTACCTTATAAAATATATACATATGGGGGTTTATTATTATGTTTTAAGAAGGTCAGAGTCGACTTTATTGTCACTATCAAAAGACCAGCTACAATTTGGAAGGGACACTGATGCAGACACAGCACCCACCATCAAAGCAAATTAAAGACAAGGGTCTCTGCAGTGGCTTTGATGACAAGACACTGAATAAGTTAGGGTGATGTTGCTTCTTGAAGCCCACACTTCACTTCAAGTCCTTGAAGTCCTCATCTTTCCTATGGAGGCTTTCAGCTCTGGGATGGCCTTGGTGCTCATTTCTTCTCAGAAGCAGTGGTTTTGCCAAAGTTCATGTTCTCCAGGCTCCCTTCCCTCAACCGTGACCGTTGAAGAGGTAGGCACACTCCTTTTCTTTGCACTGAATAAAAGAACGCTAGACATTTTTTTTCTTCCGGTTCATGGTCTCCACCAGGGAGAAGATTAATCAGTTCCCAATCTGAGCCAGAGACTGGGTGACAGAACCTGCTCTAGCCTTGGCCTTCACAGCTTCTGTGCAGGCCTCTTGGATCCTCCTGGGGAGAGTGAGAATGCCCTGCTGGTTGTGGAAAAAGCAAACCCTGAGAGTAGACTGAGAGATCAAGGGGCGAGGGTGATTAACTTCCCAGCATGGCCACCAGGAACAGGCCTGCTGACTTAGCTGGGTCCAGATTCTTTAGTTCTGCTCTGCCACAAACATATTTGCTCTGATGGTATCCAGGGTTGCCATGCAGAGCATCCTGTTGGGGTTGTACACTCCATGTTTCTTGACGATTTCCTCTGTCGTTGGGATGATGGAGTTTAGCCTAATTGGTAATGATGCAGATCATGGCTCCCAAGCAGTACTGGGCACAGGCTGTCAGTGCGGGCCCTTTGGTGGCATTGGTGTTGATCAAGTCATACAGTGTTCTCTGTGCAGGTCTGAAGGTCTTGTAAGCCTTCCCCCATCCACAGTAGTATGCCTATTAGTGCTACTGTTATTCAGCTCATGTTTAGGTATGTTGTTTATGGGTGTAGCTTCTGACATTACTACAAAACACAATATCACAGCAAACTCCCAGTATCTCTGTCTATTACAATCTTTCTGCCTACCTCCCTTGTGAAATGATCCCTAAGCCTTGGATGGAGGAGTTGTGTTGTATGTATCGATTGGGAAGAAGGACTCTATCTCTGCATTTGTGATTGTGGTTTTCTGTAATGGTATCCATCTTTTGCAAAGAGAAGTTTCCTTGATGAGGGGTCAGAACTACACTTATCTGTGGGTATATGAAAAAATATTTAGAATGTAGTTAGGGACTACACTAGTTTAACAAAGTGGTAGGTGTAGGTCTGTTCTCTTCTAAGATCCAAAGTCATAGTGTATCAATAGATAGCACAGGATGAGTTTTTATTAATGACAGTTGTCTCTAGGATTGTGCAGATCTAGTTTTCATAGCTGAAAGTTATTGCATGCTTCTAAAATAAGAAACAAGTAAGAGAGTATTATGAGTAACACAGTCCAAACCACCTACCTGTGGTAAAAGTCCTGAGTTTCCTATTGCTTTTTGAATATAATGAGGCAATTGGCTACTTGCACCCAAAGGCTATTGCATCTGCCTGTTTTTTCATTACTATAATAAAATACCTCATGTAGTCAAAAAGAATTACTTGTAACAGAAAGAATTATTTGATTCAGTGTTTGAGATACTGAAAGTATGAACAGCATGGTGCAGCCTTGGTGAGGATTCCATCTTGGTAGCATCAGCTCTTGATGCAGAGCCACAGCAAGAATGCCCGTGGGAGGAAGAGATTACAGGTAGAAATCCAGAAAGACCATGGGCTCCCATGATCCCTCCCCAGGGTCTCATATTGAATTGCCTACATACCTCCCCTTTGATCCCAATTCTTATAGAGTCAACCTCCCTACATTGCCCTGATGGAGACTTCCAGGATGTGACTCACAACATTCTAGGAGACAAACAACATTCAAGCCATATCAAAAACATATGTTCATAAATCCTTGTCAAATAAGGGACATGAAACCAAAAAAAAAAAGAAAAAGAAAACAAGTGAAAAGTTTATTTCAAAAATAGTAGTTTTCAAAGGAAAGGAAATACAAATAGGTGGATAGAAGAGACCACGTTCATAAAACGTTAAAAGAAACCTCTCCCCTGTTATTTGTAATACTTCCCTACCTCCTCCTCATTTGAGAATAACTGATATAAAGCAGGTGTTCCTATTTCAAAAAAGCTTTTCCATAACACTAGAAACATGTATCAAAGCAGAAAATAAAAGCTGTTACTATACAAGGACAAATAAGAGTGAGAGGCCTGAAAAACAAACAAACAAACAAACAAACAAACAAATGTTTCAATCTTGGAAAATGCAAAATAAAGATATGTCAATCTCAGACAAGTTTAAAGGATATGGGTGACATACCATCAGCACATATACCAAAACCAATAATTAGAGGTTCTTCCAAGACTTTATTGTTTTAGTTCAGGATTTTGTTTTGGTTGCTGTGGTTGTTGTTTCGGCTTGAGACAAGGTGTCACTGGGTAGCACTGGGTAGCACTGGGTAGCACTGGCTGCCCTGAAGCTTGCTATATAAACTAGGCTGGCCTAGAACTTCCACAGTTCCACCTGCTTTTGCTTTCTGAGTTCTAGGATTACATGCCTAAACTACTATGCTCTCTTCCAAAGCTTTAAAAAAAGCAAGATTTGAGGAGCGAAAGAGGAATAGTTTTAAACACAGAAGACTCTGGCTCTCATAGTTACGCAGCATACACTGAAAGCTACCTGAAGTATGTGAGATAAAAACGTATACGTCTCAGAACCATAGTGGACTACAAATCACTAGGAGGCTATTGGTTTGGGGTTTTGTTTTTCAAGAGGGAAGCACTTTTTCCCCCTTAGAATCATTGTTAATATGAAGAAGGGAAAAAAAACACAGTCAGATGAGAAGAGAAAAAAAAAAATTACTCCACGCCTGTCTCTTTTTAGGAATTCTACTGGGTGGTTTCACAGTTGTTTCATTCATGGCTCATTGGAAATCTTGCAGATGAGAAACATGAAAATCAGTAACATACCAAACACACACACACACACACACACACACACACACACACACAAGACAAAGCAAAAGGTACATAAACTTTCTGATGTCAAAGTTCTTCTTACAAATTTTCTTTCTACAATTAAGGTATTTATTGAACAGCTGTTTACTGAACCCCCTACAAAGAAGCTTACACTAGGAACGTACTAGTAAGCAAACAGCCATCTCTCTGACAGTTTAGGGTTTATGTGGTAGGCATAAAAATATATCTGTACTCAAATGTGGGCTAGAGAAAATGACATAAAAATAATAGAAAGCAAGCCAAGAGGAAATAGCAAGATCAAGGATATGATGCTGGTACTTCCTTCCATAAAGGGCTAGGCAGACAAGTCCTTTGAGAGCGGTAACATTTTCAAAATCCCAGTAAAGAAGTGAGATGCAGAACTCTGCCAAAACTGCATTCTGAGCAGATGGACAGAACAGCACACTCCTAAATCAGGAAGCAAGATGGAGCTTGGCTCTTCAAGAAATAAGACAGAGGTGTGGTCTGGGAAAGGGAGTGGAGCAGAGTTTGTAAGCAGTTTCTGACAGTGTCATCAGCTGAGTGGCAATTAAGTCAAGAGATTCAAATGTTTAAAATATAAGCAAGATGGAAAATAGATATTTTAAAGAATAGTCTGCAGAGGCTGATGACAATAAGAACAGAAGCTTTCAGCAAAGAGACAGAAACAATCATGTTAAATGTACCAAAGAGAGGGAATGAAGACCCAGGGACACCCACTGAATTGTTTAACATAAAAATCGGGACTTAAGTAATTTGAGAGCAGTTCAATAGAATCTATCGTTGTCAGCAAACAGTGTGATACAATTGAATGTCCAAGGGCAAAGGAAATAGATTTTTATCTTTGTAAAGTAACTCAAAATGGATCATGACTCTTAACGTATAAAATGATAAAATTTAAAGTAAGGTAGGAGAATGAAGACAATACCCCACACTTTGGACACGGGACTTGGTGGATTTGAATTACATCTCTTACCCAAAAGGCCCCTTCAGAAAGACTATTTTTATAGTATTAGAAGGTCCTATGAAATATGGCTAGGTAGAAAGGCAATCGATATTCCCACTCGGCTGCGATACCAGTGATCCGCAATGATGGCCAGGCAGCCGAGATATCACTGCAGTAGACACAGTCATAGCTTGGCAGTAACTGACAGCTCTCTGATGGGTCTTAAGACCTCCCAACTCCTAATGGGAGGAAAATTATGCCTGGCAGTAGAATTTACCCACAGCTAGTGAAGCAATGGATCTTAGAGGCCAACCTACAACCAGCACTTCACTAGGTTCACTGTAATCTGTTACTTTACTTTAAATAGTTATAGCTGTAGATATATGTAGCTCTCACAAGTCACCGAAGAATCTTCTCTTTGCAGCAGATGGAGGTCACTGGAGAAAACCACGACTGCTCAAAATGCAGAGGATAACTGATTAGCAGTGCCCATCTGCAGTCGATAAATCTACAACAAAACTACTCCTGAGGCTCAAGGAACACTGAGGAGGAGGCAGGAGAAAGATTGTAAGTGACAGTGGACCAGGGAATCTGCTGTGAGATTGTATTTTCTGACTATTAAGGAGAGGATACACCCACAGTACCTCAATAATATATCGGCCTAAACAAGAGCTGAACAAGAAAGAAAAGTCTTCTCAAAAAAATAAATGTAAGAAAACATTTTAATTGGTAAAAAAAAAAAGATACATGGTGTCAAAGCAGGTAAAACAACAGGACATTTCAAGTATGAATGTTAGAAGGGAGCTAAAAGAACAGGATATTCTAAGAGGAAGGGAAACACTCTACCCTGCAGGGAAGTTCACTAAACTCAGGAGGTTAACACTGTGCTTCAGGAAGTCCCTGAAACCAACCACTGGACTCCTTGATACCCAAGCATCCATAAGCAGTAAGGACTGTTGAGACACACTCTCAGGGCAGCCAAGCTTCCCGGGAGAAGCAGAGACTAGCCCAATGTGAAGAAGTCGAGGCCAACTTAGCTGCATGGAGAGGACACTATCCAGTTTGTTCTGCAGCCTGTAGTCTGGGCTGTACAGTTCCCTCTTTTTCCAACCATAATTCATGCTGGAGTGCTTTTTTTTTCATGGTACAGCTGTCTTTGAGTCATGTCTGCATCTGTAAGTAAACCCTCAGTCATATCCCTGTAATTAACCCTGTTAAAACTCATTGGGTCACCAACTTAGACTCTGGCGTTTCTATTTGGGATAAACAGACATGTGTTCACGTCTCCCCAGAAATACTGTTGCACGATAGCTGGCTGTACAGATTCTTATAAACTGTAAACTCAAACTGGTTAAATATCTGCATGTAAAAGTCATAGTTAGTTAGGTACTATGCCAAAACCTCACTCATACTTTTTACTAAATGAATACAAGAATGTAGACTAAAAACACTACTATGGATTGTAGCTGTTATAAGTGGTAAAATAATAAAAAAAACAAAACTTAAAAGGTTTACTTATTCTGTTCTTACTGGTGACAGATTAACTTATAAAGAAAATCCATAACACCTCTGCATACTGTTGGCTTTGTCTATATAACTAATTTAAAATGTTTATCTTAGTTCCACCTATTTGTTTCAAATGTAATTTTAATGAGATAGATATATGCACATCAATTTTATTTCTATTTCTTTAAAGACCTTTAGAATTCACTATTATTAAGTGAATCTTATTAGTAGTAAATAATTGAATTCATTTGGTGTTAACAGAATTTGAATGGCTTTGCATTTATATAGGGACTTCAGCCTAATATAATTTAATAATTATTTTAATATAATAATCTGATAGAAAATTGCTGTAGTTTGCTTATTATTTTAGGCTTTGGATCAGTTTCATTATTGGGAATGATGATTTCTTTTTTCTTTTTCAGTTTTATCTAGTTTCCACTCTCATTTTTCTCTCAGGTATTCCCACTTCTGTTTTCTGTATACTTAAATAATAGCAGAAATGTGTGTGTTTGTGTGTGTGTGTCAGTGTGTACGAGTGTGTGCATATGCAAGTGTGTGTATGTATAATGTTTGTGGTGTGTGTATGCCTGTATATGTATATTTGTATTTTCTATTTTTGATAATTTAATATATGTTCACATATTTGATAATTCTACTGTAGTAGTTTTCATGTTTCTTGACAGAATCCTTTAATCTGTAATGACAATCAAGTAACAAAGCAACTATTTTGATTTTACCTCATTCAGACACCCATATAATACATAAGAAAGAGAATTTCATTTGTAGAACATGTAATATTTATCCTGCACAACTAAAGTTTCAGTTTATATGATTCAATAACAAGTCCTAAGCAGTAATTAAGTCAGTATATTACTTTTTTTGTTTTATGTTTATTTGCTTTTGAGACAAGGTCTCATTATATAGCAGAGGCTGTGTTTAAATTTGTAACAAGACTCCTGCCTTAGCCTTCCAGTAGTGCAGGATTTTTATTTTTTAATCAATGGGCACTTTCACTATCCAACTATGAATTATTAATAGGCCTACAACATGTGACACTTGCGGCCATAGAAGATTGAGTAGGAGCAATGGCTTCACATTTGTTGTCTTATGTCAACGAAGATAAATGACATGAATTCTCATAGGATCATGCACAGTGCAGTCAAGCTTTATTAAGAATTACTACTATAGAACAGAGAAAATTGGTAGAAAAGTGAGATGTTAAGGAGATATAATAAATTCCAAAAGAAGAAAAGCCATCAAATCACCTTTGCCTAACATTTTATAAGGAACACCAGAAATTATACAGAGACTGAGTCATGGACCATGACAATAAGCAGCCTACACATAGGTTCCTTATGGTTCAAACTTTCCCTCCCCTCCGCTTTGCTTCCCTATTACTTGGAGCAATTTCTAGAAATTTCTTACGTCAATATGCTAATGCACAGAACAGGTTATCACAGTTATCTGGACCTTTAATGAAATAAAGTTTTTAAAATTCTTTATTAATTACACTTTATTCACTTTTTATGCCCTCTGTGGTTCTCTCCCTCCCCCGTCCCAATCCCTTCCTTCCTCCACCCTCCACATGCATGCCCCAATCCAACTCCACTGATAGGGGAGGACCCCTTTTCCTTTCTTCTGATCCTAGTCAATTAGGTCTCATCAGGAGTGGCTGCATTGTCTTCTTCTGTGGCCTGGTAATGTTGCTTCCCCTCAGGGGGAGGTAATCAAAGAGCAGGCCAATCAGTTCATGTCAGAGACAGTCCCTGTTCCTATTACAGTGGGACCCACTTGGATACTGAACTGCCAAGGGCTACATCTGTGCAGGGGTCTAGGGTTATCTCCATGCATAATCCTTGGTTGAGGTATCAGTCTCATGAAAGACCCTTGTGCTCAGATTTTTTGGTTCTGTTGCTCTCCTTGTGGAGTTCCTGTCCTCTCCAGATCTTACTGTTTCCCACTTCTTTCATAAGATTCCCTGCACTCTGCCCAAAGGTTGCCCATAAGTCTCAGCATCTGCATTGATAGTCTGCAGGGCAGAGCCTTTCAGATCACTTCTAGGCATATACCCAAAAGAGTCTCAAGTAGACAATAAGGACATTTGCTCAACCATGTTTGTAGCAGCCTTATTTGTAATAGCCAGAAGCTGAAACAGCCCAGATGCCCCTCAGTGGAGGAATGGATGCACAAATTGTGGTATATCTACACAATGGAATATTACTCAGCAATAAAAAACAAGGAAATCAGGAAATTTGCAGGTAAATGGTGGGATCTGGAAAAAGTCATCCTGAGTGAGCTATCCCAGAAGCAGAAAGATACACACGGTATATACTCACTCATATAGATATATAATATAGGATAAACCTACTAAAATATGTACACTTAAAGAAACTATTCAAGAGGGAGGACTCTTTCTAAAATACTCAATTCCTATCCAGAAAGGCAAAGAGGATGGACATCAGAAGAAGGAGAAAAGAGGGAACAAGTCAGGACATAAAATTTTTAAGTAAATTTTAGTACATATTGAACAGTTGAAAAATATCTGGTATTGATAGAAAGACCTGGAAGGGGCAGGAACTCCACAAGAAAAACAGAGCCAAAATTCCTGGGCCCAAGGAGGCCTGCAGAGACCGGTACTCCAACTAAGGACCATGCATAGAGAAGACTTAGACACCCTGTTCAGAGGAAGCCCATAGGTTGTTTAGTTTCCACGTGGGTACCCTAGTAAGGAGAGCAGGGGCTGTCTCCAACATGAACTCAGTGACAGGCTCTCTGATCACCTTGCCATGTGGCGTGCAGCCTTGCCAGGCCACAGAGGAAAAGGATGCAGCCAGCCTTGATGAGACTTGATAGGCTAGGGTCAGATAGAAAGGGAGGAGGTCATCCTCTATCAGGGGACTAGGGAAAGAGCATAAAGGGAGAAGAGGGAAGGTGAGTGGGATTGGGAGGAGACAAGGGAGGGAGCTGCAGTGGGGATACAAAATGAATAAATAAATATATAGATAAAAATAAATTAAAAAATAATACATTAATTGAGATGAAAATGGCTAATTACAAAATATGTTAACTGACTCCTAACTATGTTCCAATACTCCATGAATCTTCTGCTGATTCTGCTTACTATCTTACTTGATCTACAGAGGGATATTATGAGGACAAGTGATTAATTTAAAGATGAGGCCATCAACTTTATTGTACTACATAGAGAAAAAGCATCTTAAAAAAGTTGCCAGCTGATTATGAAAAGCCATTTGTGGACCAAGCCCAAGGTGCCAGATTGAAGAATTTAAATATGATCCATGATTATATTAAGAATTCACTAGAGATAATATAATATTAATGAAAATATTTTAGGAAAATTTAATCTGGTAATGATTTCAGGATAAACAAATATACAACAGAGATAAAAAGACAGGACATCATTCAAGTTGAGCAAAGTGGACTCCGCCTGTAATTTGGGGTTGAAGAGAACATAGTTTGATAAACCTGAAGGTACTTTATGATATCTTAATGTCCTACAATTCCTACATTGATATCATTTGTACGTATGCATGTATGTATACGTGGGGAGTTGTGAGTGTGTCTTTATGTTTCTGCGTATCTTCAGTAAAGTCACTGATCATTGTCTTACACCTCTCAGGCTACTCTGTCAAAGTACCACAGAGTGGATGTAGCACCAGGAATTATTTGTTCAAGACCAAGGCTAGCTGATTTAAATACTGGTGATAGTCCTGTGATCGCAGGGAGACTTCTCACCCACTATGGTGTTCTAACATGGTGCCGTAAGAGTGTTCCATTATGTTCATTTCCTTTGGCTGTTGGCAACAGATCTAGTGGATGGGGGCTCTGTTCTTACGCTGTCATTTAACTTAAGCTACTTCCTAATAAGACATAAGTCCAAACGCATTCACATTAGGGACCAAGGCTGCTTCATGATACAAATTGTGAGGACCCAGTGCAATCCCGCAAATAAAGATGGTTTGATAGTAACTGAACTCAATGTGAAAGTCTGAGAACGCTCAAGGGACAACAAGAAATAAGAAAGATACTTTTGGGCATGGCATGCTAGTCTTAAAATAGATATTATTTATACCTTGGAGGGAAAGTCTTTCAGAGTGCACAGGGAAAATCAAATTCTTGAGACAACGGTTAAGATTAGAGAGAGAAAAACAAACAATTATTTCACTTTTTTTCCTAACCCAGTCTCCTTTAGTTGTATTTTTGAGTATACAATAATAAAATGATGAAACAAATTGAGAGTGCTGTTAAGCAGAAGAGTAAATGGAGACAGACACCACTGGGTGGCAAATGGTTTTCAACTCTAATAACAACAATTATGATCAACTTTGACGCAGGGTTTACTATTTGTTATTATACATTATTTCATTTGGCCTATCCACTACTTTAAGATACAGCATTCTAAATTTTCATTATTTGGAGAAGTTTAATGATTTGCTTGAGGTCAAATACCAATGGTGGAATTAATTTAATCCTAGACTCAATAAGGTAAAGATTACACAAGACAAAAGGAGTGCTACATTCAGCAAGCATGAGGAGAACTGGAATGAATGCACATGAAAAACTCTCTACAGTGACACCAGTGTTTGCCTTTATCTATAAGTTAACTAAGTAATGTTAGGACCAATGACCAAATCCAAGAGTTTGATCTTGGGAACAGTGGCGTCAATGAAAGTGAAACAGTAAGGCATATTGGTATTTAAGGGTACTGGGAGAACAGCTCAGCAACCCATTTAGAGTTAGAGACTACTCTTCAGAGAAATATCTATAAATTGCCCCAGACTGAAATCATTTAATTACCTTATTGCTTTGCCCGGTAGTTGTGCCTCATGCTATTACACACACACACACACACACACACACACACACACACACAATTACAACTTTCTCCACTGGTATAAGTGACACTTTTAGGTATATATTATTCAGGACTGACCATTTGATAATGGGTAACCAATCTGTGTGCCTTTCCCTGGGTAAGAATATTTCTCTCACTCTCATCATTCCTTAATTGGCTGCAGTTCTTTGTGTGGGGTTAAGACCTCCTGTGCTCCCCTACCACATTAAGATTAGCATACCCGCCATTGTCCTTGGTCAGCACTTGTTTAGGCAGCGATGTTGGTAAAAATTAATGATCTAGCCTTTGGCATTCCTATGAGACACAATCTCATAGCAAACTCCATGTTCCTTTGTCTTTTACAATTTTTTTTTTCTGTCCTGTCTTATGTAAGCTCAGGTGTTGTGCCGTCAATATATCAGTTGGGACGGCTCTACAACTCTGCATTCTGACTGGTTGTGGGTTTTTGTAAGATCTCAGTAAGTTGCAAAGAGAGGTTTCCTTAAAGAGGGGTGGAACTGTACTTATCCATGGGTATACAGAAAAAAATATTTAGAGTGTAGATAGTGTAGGAAAGTGGTGGCTGTAGTTTCTCCAAGATTCATGATTTCATTAGCATGTGTCAGTGGCCTTAGAGCCTAAGTTAAAGTTTAATAAACCACATGTCATAAGGGCAAATAACACTGCCACCTGAAGTTCATCTAGGCTGGGGTTCTCATCAGTTGACTTTGATTCATTAATTACTGATGACTGAATTTGGCTTCAGAAATGTCCTATAGAAAAATATCTTAAAAATAACTGCCAAGGTAGAGAAATACTTGGCTGACCAAGTGATACTATATAGTTCATTAGACTTTGTTCAAATTTTTATTAATTTCTTCTGTTAATGTTTGAGAATAATTGCATACTATCACTCATCAAAGCACATGAAAATGTAATGAAATAATGTGGGAATTTACTGAATAATCTGGGAGATTTTATGCACACATACATGCTTTCTGAACATAATCTTTCCTCTGTTTCACAGTGTCTTCAACAAGGATAATGGGATCAATAAAATCAGTAGGAACAGCTGATATATGTATGAAGTTCACTACTATTTCTTTAATACTAGCGTTTCCTTCTTAATTTTAACATAATCTAAACAGGTATTGTCTGAAAACCAAGACAAGGTGATATCTTGTGATCCTTTTACATTAGAATTTTTCCTAGGTTTTAGCCATTAACTTACTGTGACTCACCAAAAGACCCAAGACCGGGAGCATTTCAATATACCAAACATGCAATGATTTTGTAATGAAGTCACTGATAAGGTGATCTGATAATTTTTACCTTATAAAAAAATGTTTCCATGAGTGAAATATCCCAAGTCAACAGGTTACAAACATCAGTCAACACTAGACTATATTTATCCAATGAGATCTTAAGTGTAATTTTGAGATATCAAGTGCATGTCATAAGACAGCCCTGATCAAACAAAGGCAATGGAAGCAAAGATAATTTAACATATTATATGTGACTAAAGAAACTTAGATAAATATTTTGTTCAAGGGATTTGAGGGAAATGGATTAACGGCATGAAAAGAAAGTGCATCCTGTTTCACACTAATGTCTTGTCTTTGATGCGAATTCCTTCCTTTTCTTTGGTCTGATAATTTAATACCTATGTGCTTAAATACCTAGGAAACTTTTGTCTTATCCCCTCTCCCAGTATGTCTCAAGAACCAGATGAAATTAATTTGTTATATTTTTGTTGCTTGCATTGCATACTTAACATATCCATGTAATTTGTACAGAGAATAAATCTGTTAATTGAGACTGGGGACACTTAGTTATACTATCAAAACACATCCTCAAATTAAAATCAAGGATTGAAACTTAGAAAAAACTCAAACACACTCCAGATGGTGTGTTTTCCCAACACTGGACCTCTGGTTTTCTTAGTTATCTTATGTGTTCTTAAAAAATGTCCCACTACTCTCTATTTAAATTCCACAAAACCTATTGTATCGCATATTGGAAAATATACTGCCTCATTAAAGGGAGATACATTATTTATCTGCCCTTTGTATCGGTGCCAAGTAAAAGTTCAAAAGTAACAATGTTTGAATTAGTATCACAAAATCAATGGCATCACGTGACCATTCCTATGTAAAGCTAATAAGTAAACGATCTGGAGGAATTTCATTTTATTTTATTAAATATTTCATGAAAATAAAAAATGGACAGAAGCATGTGAATCTCCCCTTCTCCAAGTTGCAGCCAAGTTCTAGATGTAATAATGTGTGTTGCCTGGAAATACTATGGTTTCACAGAACTTAAATATTTTACTCCCCGGGGACTGTGCTGTTAGTCAGAGCTTCCACTTTCCAGCGCGGGCAGGCTCCCAAAGGTAGAAAACGATTCCTTATTAGCTCTCGGAAAAGAATAACATTCTTCGTTTCCAATTATAAAATGGGAATAATAATTGGTACTCAACATTATTATAAATATAAAAAGAAATAATGAGTGTAAAAGGACATTATCAGCTATAAAGTAGAATGAAATACACCATATTAATACCTAGTAGCTGACCACATTAAAAAAAAAAAAAAAAAGCTGAGCCAAAAGAGAATGGAAATAACAGAGACTTTTCAGAGCTAGATTTTATCAGGACTGGTGAGGGGTAGTTAGCTCAGTGATAGAAAAGGTGCATAGTATTTATAGAGCTATGGGAACACAAACAAGCAAAATTAAATAGTGTAGAAACCTTCTAAAATCATCCTTTTTTGTAAATTCACCTTTTACCTAATGATGATCTTAAAATTTATTTTGTGTTATAGCAGAAATCATATTTTAAACTAAATTCAGACTTAAAGTAATTAAACATTACAAAAAAAAATTCATTTACCTACACCGAAAGACTACTTAAATTACTTTTTCTTTTAGAAAGGACTTTTTAAGTGGATGCATTTTAACTCCAGAAGAGGCTTAAGATATTTTTGGCAATATTTCATAGAAAAAGAAAAATATTCTCATCTTCCAAATATTTTTTGGCTCTAAATCTAAAGACAAATCTGTGAGTTGACAATTTTTTTTAATTTTTTATTTAACTTTTATTAAATACACTTTATTCCTTTTGTATCCCCCCATCATAAGTCCCTCCCTCCTCCCCTCCCGGTTCCCCCCTCCCCCCCTTTTTTCCTTCCTTCCTCTCCCCCCGTCCCCTGGTTGGGGAGGTCCTCCTCTCCTTTCTGATCTTTTTTTTTTTTTTTTTTTTTTTTTTGTTCTTCTCAATGCAGTTTATTCAGGAACCTTGGACAATCTCCTAACCCTGGGGAAAGCCAGCCCACAGCTTAAAATAGCCTCTGGGTAGCCAACCCCAGCGTGCCTCGTGGGCAATGCAGATAGGTCCACATACACGGAAGCAAGCCAGATCCTCAGCCTTAGCCAAATATGGAGTTGTTTGTGACAGAGAGCACTCACCATCGGGAAGGTGGAAGGCGGAAACCAGCTCCATCTTTAAGGCGCGGTATTACGCAGCTCTCTACAGTTCCCTCTTTTTGTTTTAGACGCATCAAGCAAGAGTAGAGGTCTGATCTCTGATATTAGAAATATATTGGGACTTTGTACCAATGTTCATTTAGGTGTCATCCACCCAAAGAGCATCAGACCCGTCCGATACCTTTTTCTCAGAGGCGGGACCTGGGGCATCAACCCGCATGCAATCAGACATGCTCTTCTCTGGGTCGAGAGCGGCTGACCCTGAGTGCAGTGCTTAGCCTCGCATCCTGAGCGTAACATTTTAGCTTTTTATGGTAGCCAACCATGCTTGGGGATACTGTCCTGCTTCAATGGCTGTAAAGGCCTGAATGATCATGGCTGCATTACACTGTTGTGAGACTCTAACCTTGCATATACACCACAGGCAAACCAAGGCGACCAACACCAGAAGGCCTGCTAATGCTCCCATGCCCGCCCATTCCTTCAGATGATTCATGGCTGCAGCAATCCATGATGATACTCCTGTGGCTACTCCTGAGTCCACTCTGGTAGAATTTGCCATAACAATGGCCACTCTCAGCTGCTCCATCATAGTATTGAATTCTTCGGTCCAATTACCTAAAATATAGCTAGACAATTGTTTAGACAGATTTGCAGCACGGGAAACATTCTCATATTGTATGCTAGTAACACAAAGTCCAGCATACTTCCATTGACAGCCAAGTTGAGCGATTTGCCATAGGGTATCAATTTGCTCCTGCATGAGGTCAATCCTCTGATTGAACACCATCAAGTCTCCTTTTAGTTGAGCATTAATTCCTTTTTGTACATCTAGAGCGGAACTTCCCAGAGACTCATACTCCAACCAAGGACTATTCATGGAGATAACCTAGAACCCCTGCACAGATGTAGCCCATGGCAGCTCAGTCTCCAAATGGGTTACATAGTAATGTGAAGAGGGACTGCCTCTGACATAATCTGACTTGCCTGCTCTTTGATCACCTCCCCCTGGGGGGGAGCAGCCCTACCAGGCCATAGTAGAGGACAATACAGCCACTTTTGATGTGAACTGATGTACTAAGATCAGAAAGAAGAGGAGAACCTCCCCTATCAGTGGACTTGGTGAGTGGCATGAATGCAGAAAGGAGAGGGAGGGTGGGATCGGGAGGGGAGGAGGGAGGGGCTTATGGGGGGGATGCAGAATGAATAAAGTGTAATCGATGAAAAATTTTTTAAAAAAAGATAATTTAAGAACCTTAAATGACTTTCTAAAGTGGAGGAAAACATGCAGTTAGTCAGTTTACATGGAGCACGTTTCGCCCCTGAGGGCAATGGTCTCCTGAACCTACTCAGACTTCGGAAACCACCACTGCTAGTTCTAGAACTGATGCAGGATATTCCAACGAGGGGGTTAAGGCTTCTCATAATATTTCCTATAAGCCCACACCTGTGTGTTTATATCCCCCATTTCTATTCATTGTTAGCCAGATAGAGCCAAGTAATTGTGGTAATGATACTTGCTTTTTTTGCCCAATGCCTGAATGCTAGTGAAGTTAGCTATGCCCTGGTTACTTTCATGCCTTGCTGGGTGCCTGTGCCTGTTGATGCCCCTCACGCTATGACTCTCTTCAGACAGAAAAGGGATCTTGGAATTACAGCCGCCATTGTTACTGCCATCTCATTGGCAGCTGTTGGAGCTACCACCGCGGCATTAGCCATGAGTCATACTATGCAGACTGCCCAGACCCTAAATAATCTTTTAGCCAATGTAGCTCATGCTTGAGAGTTGACAATTTTTATGAGAATAAAATCTCTGTAAACAGTGGCTTACTATCACAATATTGAAAAATTTTTATTTTCTGTCTAAAGAAGGAGGTCATTTTAAAATTTATTGTGATAATGGCAGGGTTTCCTCTAGTAATTACTTTTTTGAAATAATATTCACAAAATTTTGCATTGACTGGTAAATATTTATTCCTCCTCCTACTTTGACACTATAGCATCACAGTTAATTAAAAATACATTGACTGTTTTCTGTTTATCAAACAAATTAGATACAAATCTAATAAAACTTGTACTCCCCACGCAGTGACTTTCAGGTCAAGCAATATCCTTTTAGATCTTTTACCGTGATGGAAGGTCATTGTACTCCATTTAGAAAATGGATTGTGGGATAAAAATATTAACTTATTATGCTGAGTTAATACAATTTTCAAAACAGCATATTGTAAATAAAATTTTTACATGATATCCTAACATCATATAATTACATATTATCTCAAATTTATACATATAAAGTCAATTCTAACAATTTATAGACCTAGAGCAAAATAAATTAGAAAGATAAAGAAGCCCCACATATTTTATGAGTAATTTTTAAATCTTATTAATCTTATTTCTAAAGCCACTTTCAAAACATTCTTGTCCAAAAAGAAAGCATGCAGAACAGAATGCAGTTGCTTTAGCTGATCATTTCTTGCACCACTAAATTCAGACTAATGCTGTAATGGTCAAAAAGCGAAAATGAGGGAAGGAGAGTAGGACCAGGAGGAGTTGAGGAGGGGGCTACAGCTGGGTTAAAAAGAGAATAAATTGTAATAAATAATAATGATGATAATAGTAATAACAATAAATCCTTTACTACCGTTTCCCTCAGAGCCTCCTAGTAAGTAGAAAAGACAGATGGTTGCATTGGAACCCTTGTATTTCTACTTTGAGGTCAGAAATCAAAACACAAAGTGAATGCTGTGCTACCGTTAAAGTTTTATATCCCCTCCTCAAGAACTGCTGTTGCTGATGGCACATGATAAGCCCAACACAAAGATCTGTGGACCAAAGAAATAAAGGAACGCAGAAATGTACCCTGGGAGTACTCTGAAAGGATAAATCTGGCTTTTATTTGAATAGAATTTGCTTTTTTTTTTTTCTGTCCTTCAGGCAAAAAAGGACAAAGTTTCATGATGAATAATTCTGTCTATAAAGTTAATCAAACACATAAGTATTGCATCAGTTAAGTTTTTTTTTTTTTTTTGTGCTTTGCTAAGGAATTACTAAAACTCATTGTTTCTGTCTCAGTTAATTTTTTTTTCTTTGCTGCTATAAAATGACTTAGGAAAGGAAAATTTTAATTTGGCTCATGAGTTGAAGATACAGTCTACCATAGAGGGAAGGCAGGGGACCCGCAGGCGCTGTAGCAACAGAAGCCTGCATCGACCTCTTAATCACAATTCAGGAGACTAGGAAGCAGAAACAGTATAAAAATCAAGTCCAGAACACAAATCTAAAACCCTGCTCCTCAGTGGGGCTGCATTGCTAAGGGTTCCACAACCTCTCCAAACAGCACCAACAGCTGAAGAACAAACATATGGATAGTCAAAACACAACAGATTTTTTTCAAACACACACAAAATTATTTTATGCTTTTTATAAGATTTATTTTTTTATCACCTTTTCCCTTTGTTTAGCTTGCATTGAGTTTATTCTTCAACCAATTCATGCAATTATAACGTGCTCACAGATTATGATAACTCCCAATCTCTCTCAGCTTTATTATGTTCCCTCCTTACTGAAAATATCTTTTCCAGTTTTGTGGTTTATTGTTGTTCTGTTTTGTTTGACAATCACCAATTTTAGCCAGGATCATCTGAGTAACCATGGCTTTAGAACTATATACTGGAGCTTGGTACACTCCTCTGTCTGTATACACCTGAAGACAATGACTGTACCTGCCCCAGAATCCATCAGTAACCAATAGTTCAGCAAAGAGGATAGGACCCTCCAAGCTTCACCCCACTGAACCATGATTGACTATTGACAGGCCTAGTCTTATGTACCTATTGCAAGCAGCCAGCATTTGAGAATTTGTGGCTACATTTGCTCTGTAATACCCAAAAGACGGTTTCACAGCCATTTTTCCTGTCTTCTAACTTACATTCTTTTCATTCCCTCTTCCTTAAGGTTTCCTGAGTCTTAGAAAAGGGCGTTTAAATGTCCTATGTAGGGCTGAAAACTCAACTATCATTTATTCTCAGTTCCTTAAGCAGTCATGAGTCTCTGAATTTACCACCATCCATTACAAAACAAAGCTTCTCTGATTAAAGCTGGGAGTAGCATTTGTCTATGCCCAACAAACACATTTAGAAAGCTTCTTGGTGTCATGATAACTTACGGGAAAGAAAAACAGTATTAAGGTCACTGTTAGAGCCTACATTTATCTATTCTCTCTCTCTCTCTCTCTCTCTCTCTCTCTCTCTCTCTCTCTCTGTGTGTGTGTGTGTGTGTGTGTGTGTGTGTGTGTGTCCATTCTTTCTCCCTCCACCATATGAGTTACGGAGATCGAACTCATCAGTCCTCACAACTGCCTTTACCCGCTGACCCGGATCCCCAGCAAAGGATGGGTTTTTAACAAGGTTTAGACTATAGATTGCCAGGTATGAGTTCCCTGTTGTGGAGTGGGTTTCAGCCTTCATCTGAGACTGGCTGCTTACCCCATAAATTGCACCACGACATAAGATTATTATATATTATATATTACCACAGATGATACTCAGATACACACTTGAGCAAAGTGGAGGGAAGCAAAACAACCACATTAAAATCAATAATCATCCATATATATATATGGAAATCATATATATATGGAAATCATATATATATGGAAATCATATATATATATATATATATATATATATATATATATATATATATATGCGCCAATGATAGAAATCATGGAAAGAACACAGGACAATGTCAATAACAAGAGAAATCAGGGAAATAATCCTGTTAACAGTAGCCACAAAAAATCAGTCCCAGAAAACACCCCTAAGCAAAGAAATGAAAAACATTTTAAAACACTGAAGGAAGAAATTAAGAAATATGTAAGGAGATAAAAAGACATACCATGTTCATGAATCAGAACAATCAAATAATATGAAAATAGCCCGAACAATCAAGTATTATGAAAATAGCCATAATATCCAAATAGGTCAACACTTCACTGAACTCTCCACAAAATTTCCAGGGTCAATTTTACAAATACAGATTAAATATCTTAAATTTATTTGGAAATGCAAATGACCAATAATAGTCAAAATTATCCCTAACAGAAAGAATACTGCAGGTGATACTGCCATATTTGAGTTATGAACTTTGGTAATAAAAGCAGCATCATAATATTGGCCAAAAATGATACAAGGATTAAGCAAATAATTGGAATAGAATGAAGAACCAGTAGAGAAGTCTGTACATCCATCTACCTGAATTTTCCAAAAATCCACCCTGGAGAAAAGAGAGCATCATCATCAAATTGTGCTGGGAAAACAAATGTCAAAATACAGAAAGGTGAAATAATACCCTAATCTCTGCCTGCATAAAACGCAGCTCCAACTGAAACAAGAACCTCAAAATAAGAGCAGATTCTTCAAAAATACTAGAAAAAAAATTAGATATTCCAAAAGATGAAATAATGGCATTCGTATCCTGAGGGTAAACAACAGTCACTTACTTGGATAAAGCTTTTTCAATAGGAATTCATGCCTGGTTCTACAAACTTATCAAGCTACCTGGGGCTGGTGAGACCATGGAACCCAGAGGAGAACCATCTACTGTCAGTTTCTAAACCAGTACAATCTATAAGAATATTCTAAATATTATCATTAGACCCACAGAGAAGTGGTGCTTTCACTGTTATCAAGGAAGCTTTTTTTTTTCCCAATGGGTGGAAATCATCGCAGAAATCCACAATTGGTGAAAATGCAGACATTTTTCTGCCTGCAGAGTTTCCACCCTCATTTGTGTTTATGTATGTAACACAACCCTTGCACTTATGGCTCAGGAAATAAAAACTGCAGAAAAGGCCGTAAGAGCAAAGACCAAGACAGCTGCTGCCATATAGTCTTTTAAATAAAAATAATAATAAAACAGAGAGAGACATACAATAGGGGGTGGATCTGGAAAAGCGTTGAGAAAAGGAGTAGGGAGTGAATATTCTCAGAATGCACCATTGGAAAGTCAAAAATTAAATAAACTCTGAAGAATAAGCACAATTGTCACATATATGCACATATATAAAGTGCACCTCACCACATAGGCATAGGCAATGACTTTCTGAATAGCACCTTAGTAGTTCACAAAACAGAACCAGTAATTAACAGATGAAACCTTAATCTTTCATCCTTGAGGTTCACGGTATCATCTTTCTTAACTGTCTATAATAAGTTACTTTCCTAGCTGCTGTGACAAGAAGAAACTTAAAGAAGGTGGAGGGGGGGAGGGGACTATTCTTCAGCTCAGGGGAATGTAATCTGTCCTGGGGGATAAGGCATGGCATCATAAGTGTGGGGCTGGCTATTCACATTATAGGTGCAATAAGGGATAAGACAATGACAAAGAAATGAGATGGGACCGTGAAACTTCAGGGACCCACTTCCTCCAGCCAAGGTCCACTTCTTAGTGGCTCCAGGACCTTCCCAAACAGTGCTACTCACTGGGGACGGACTTTTCAAATACATCAAGCTGGGGAAGACATTCTTCTGTTGAAATATGACCGCCAACAAAACCCCATCATATTTAACTGCTTTATTTGGGCAGATTAGTCTCTGTATTCTCTCTTTCCCCCTGTACTTACTTAGTTGGCAATGTATAAGGTTCATCCCTGTTTCTCATAGTCTCAACATTAGCATGCAAGAAAGGCTAGATCTAAGAGGAGGGGAGTGAATTGAATTGCTTGTGAAACATTTAAGAAGGTACCCCAGCTCAGTATGTAAAAAGAGCATCTTTCTTTTTTCATTTTGGCTACTCAGCATCTGCAGCCCCAGAAAATGTGCTCTTCCTTTATACTGTTTAAGCGCCTTAATAGATCTTCTAAGTTTATGTTCTTCCAGACATGAAGAACATGTCTTCTTTGTTTACCTCCTATTTACCACATGGATGTCTTGAGTATGCCCTTCACCCATGAAGCAAATGTTTCAATTGGGAAAGAGGATTGAGATTCAGAGGAAGAAGTCATACACACACTAGATAGCCAGTCTCCCATGCGGTTATGTGAGAATAGACCAAGCATTTACCGTTGATAATTCCTGATGGACAAAGATCTCGGTGATAATAGATGGAGTATGGAAAAAAAGGGCAGAGATGTGCTGTACAGAATTCTCTATAGTCAAAATAACTAACAACAGCTTGTAGACAGTAAGTGAGAAGATAGTGCATTACACATGGCTGAAATCAGAAGTAATGGAGGCAAGTTGCCTAGAACGCGACACAGCCCATCCTGGATTGAAGAGTTCATATGCTTCAAGACCAAATGTGAAATGTGTCAACATCAATAACTCTACAGAAGGAAATAGATGAAAACTATAAAAAAAAAGAAAGTTTGAGACTATTCAGCATGGCCCCAGTAGACTTGGGGGAATATGTGTATGGTACTGTTTAGGTCACAGATTTAAATGGGAGCAAAACATCCCTCCTGTCCTAACAGCGTTCTGTTTCTGTGGTAGCTATTCATGGGAATCTAAGGTAAATGAGTTCCTTTGGGACTCCATCAAGTAACCTTTCTTAAGCTAACAAACCTTGACAGCAAAAAAAAAAATTCTTTGTAGCAAAATGAGCCTATTTCTTGTTTGGACATCCCTGTCAGAGCAATTATCAGGTTTTAATCCTTCATACCAAGAAGAATGGCATTATCACCAACAATCTCTGGGGTTAGAACTGGGGTTGGAAGATGAATAGTTCTGGAGTAGGTAGGCTGACTCTCAAATGCTGCTGGGATAATTTGGCTCTTATATTACATGTCAGTGTTCTGTGTGCTGTGTGCCCAGGTTTTCTTAGAAAAGTCTAGGTTGTAAATGGGGCTGTGGAGTTAAAGCGACTATAGTGTCTAATGATGTGCAGTGTTCCATGGCGACTGAGGTAGTTGTGCTTCATTGACAATGTAACGTTGAGTTTTATATGAAATGATGAGCCCAGATTTGCCAGACCAACTAGCAGGGGAAAGATAAAAGCAAAAATATCCAGAGTAAGGGGTGGAGACACCATGAGTAGGAATCACATAATATGTTAGGCTAACAGAAAGTAATTTTTTTTAATGAGGAAAAATGGGAATAATATAATATGACTTTGAAGAATGTATTTGCAATGTCAAAAAGATATTTGGTTCTAAGTGGAGTTTGGATCTTATTCTGCAACCAATGGGGAGCCAGTATAAGATTTCAGAAGGAATAATTGATCCAACCTGTATTTTAGAAAGATCAATCTGACAAAGCAGCAAGAAGAATGAAATTTAAGGACAAAATAAGTTCAAGAGAAAATGTTTATGAGGCTTTTGAAGCATTTTTCAGGTGAAAAATGATAAGAATGGAAAGGTCAGTATTAGTGAGGCTGAACTAGGGGAGTGTGAGGTATTGAGGACAGGAGCACAATCCATCACCTGCAGCGCTCCCCAGTAGTGATGGCTGACGGTGAATTAAGATGAAGCAGGTGATACAGCTCATGAGCTGAAGATATCTATCTAGATGACAGCTGATCTCTGACATGCTAGACACTATTTCATTATCATTTAAGGGTCCAGGGAAAGGCCACCTTGTGCTCACTGTTACACAGTCAATGTGCATCTAATAGTTCTTCCACTGTCCCTATTTCTAGCTATGAGGTCCTCTTGGAGCTTCAGCATTGTTTCATGCTTGGTTCATTTTGTAACAATTGAAAAAGTATTGAGAAATCTAAACGTTCTGAATGGAGATCCCTGCTTGCATGAACACAGGGCTTTCCCTCCAATTCGCTATTCTAGACTAAGCACAGTGGCATTAGCATATGCAGTAGCATGGCTCCATCTTGGTTAAGGGCATAACCCTTCCTCTTGCTTGCCATTACCAAAAGTTTATCATACTGCTTAGTATATTCCCATTCCCCTTCTGTATTTTTGATTAATAAAATTAAAATGACCATTGCAGCACTTTGCAAAATCAAAATATGTATCAACAAATTTAGAATAAAATATCCATACATTTTTAAATGAATTCATTCTTGCTCCTTTGATGTGCTGTATTGCTGACTTTATTTTCCCTAGAGAGTTTTATGAGAAAAGAATGGATATAAAATGTTTTAGTCACTTCAAATCCTAACTTTATAATGGAATCATGGTGCAAGAGAGATTACCAATGAGACAATAGATTGTGATGATTCAAAAGAAAGCTTCTGTATATAAGATTTATATACCAAGAACTATGATAAAATTCTAATACATGTGTACACATTGACATGGACAGACATGTCCACTGCTTTTTTTGTTCTTCAGAAACCTCTTGAATATAGAGGTTTCTTCTCTGGCTTCATGGGTACCCTAAGCTGAATCTACAAACAGGAAATCTGTTGAAGTTTGTGAAGCTAAGGAAGAACATCTGGAAAAAAGGATCTTGGGAATAATATGGAAGGTGAAAAGGACAAATGACCATAGCACACCACAAATAAAAAAGAGAGATAGCAATATTTAAAAGCACTGATTAAGTTTTCAGACTAATAAAATGAAGATAATCCATACATCTTTAAAAATCTCAAACAATTCTTTTATAATTACATTTAACTATAGTCCTCTTATAGTTAGGTTAGTTTGTGTACAGAAACATGTTTTTAAAATCATCTTCTTTTTAAGTATCTAATTTTAGAATAACCACTCACAGAGATATAATATTCCTTTATCAGTGCATCTAACTGGAGTGTTTCACCTAGAGAAACTCAGAAAAGTAACACCTGTTTAGAGTGAACACAAAGTTTTAGGATTCTGCTAAACATCTGAAGGAAGTTTCTGAAGAAATACAATGGAAACATAGACTCTGGTGGTGATCCTTAGTCCTATAATAAAGAACATTTACAGATTTGTGCACTGTAAAGAAATGGACCAAACAATACTTATTTCTTTTGTTTATTTATTTATTGCAATTTATTCACTTTGTATGACAGCTGTAGCCTTATCCCTCATCTCCTCCCAGTCCCACCCACCCTTACTCATTTCCCTCTATTCCTCTTCCCTAGTCCACTAATAGGGGAAGTCTTCCTCCTCTACTGTCTGACCCTAGCCTATCAGGTCTCATCAGGATCATCTTCCTCTGTGGCCTGGCAAGGCTACACCTCCCAGGGGGAGGTGATCAAACACCCAGCCACTGAGTTCACATCCAAGACAGCCCCTAGGGCTCCCAAACATGGTTCTTCACTTGGGCTGTATCTTTCAAACAATAGTCAGCCTCCATTAACAATGGCCACAGGTTGAGTAAAGAGAAAAAGGCTCAGTATTGTTTCCATGGCTCACTTAAAATTTGCAGAACTGTGTTTGTATTTTGACTATAAGGCTAAGAATCTGTTTCTCTGTTGGGTGAAGATTATGCCTGTGGTTTTAAACCCTGATCCTCATTTGCAAATGTGGCAGGGTTCTAACAAAATTTATCATTTATCCCACATAGTACTTAACCATATTTTATAGCTACCTGCTCAGTGGGACTTTCCCTAATTGCTGGGATAATCTGGTCTCTTAATGTCTATAAACTCCTTTCATTTTTGGTTTCTTGACTATCTCTCTGTAGTTTTTTTTTTTTATAAGTAGTATCGTTTGAAAATGTATTATATAATTTCAGACATTAAACAGTTCTCCAAGAGTTGACATTCATTCCCTTTTCTTTCTTACTGTTTTTTTTTTTTTTATGAGATTTACCCAGATATCATAACCAAGTAGAATTCACAGTAGTTACTGATATCAACAACCTGGAGAAAGCATAGTCTCCTACATACTGCCAAATCACATAACATTTATTAGATCTATTTAAAATCAAATTTCTGGTAGTCACATTTCTGACCTGGCCCTTTTATAGACTTTTCTACCTCACTAAGTAGTTCTTGTATAAAGCAACATATCTTTGAAGAATCCTATGCACTTTGAAGTATTTCATTTCTGAAAGTACATACCCAGCTCATAACCGGGACTTGGTAGTTTAATTTCTTCATCATCTTCTTTCAGTCCTTCCATCACCTGTGTTTTTGTATATGCACTGCCATCAAACTCCAGCCATAGTCCTGCCAGAACCATTATAATATCGTTTTAACTGATATTCTTACTCTTCTCTTCACTTCTAATCTGTTGCCCAGACCACATTAAGAATAATGTTTAAAATCACAATATCGTTATTTCAGTAGAAACATTTCACTATTATTTCAGTGCTCCCAATTGAAAAAAAAAAAAAAAAAAAAGGAAAAAAAAAAGCCTCATCTTCTGGTATTCTGTCCACCAAACTTTAGCTAACTCGACCTCCTTAATATTTCATGAAATTGTCAAATAGATGTTGCACAAAATGCAGTTTTCTTTGTGCAGGGACTATTAAACCTCTAGGCCCACTTCTCCCTGAACTCAGTCAAAAGGAAATGACTTCCTTGAGAAGAGTGTGGTTTAGCCACCAACAGCATTTACATTTGCTTCTCAGAGGCTGCCGCATCTGTATTCCCTTCAGATTTCCAGAATATTTCTTCCATTTTTTAAACCTTCTTCTTCTTATTATTATTATTATTATTTATTACAATTTATTCACTTTGTGTACAGGCTCTATCCCTGTCCCTCATCTCCTCCAGTCCTACCCTCCCTCCATCCCTCACACCCTTATGTCTCTCTCCTACTATTTGATCCTGGGCTATCAGATCTCATCAGGACTATCTGGATCCTCTTTCGCTGTGGCTTAGTAAGGTCACTTCAGTAGGGGGAGATGATCAAAGTGAGTTCATGCCAGTGACTGCCCCTGCTCCTCATACCAGAGAACCCCCATGAAGACTGAGCTGCTCATGGGCTACATCTGAGCAAAGGGTCTAGGTCCTCTCCATGAATGGTCCTTTTTTGATTCATCAGTCTCTGCAGGCCCCTCTAGGTCCAGATTTTTTGGCTCTCTTGGTCTCCTCGAGGAGCTCCTGCCCCTCCCAGTCTTTCTATCTCCCCCTTCTTTCATAGGATTCCCTGCACTTTGCCCAAAGTTTGACTATGTGTCTCAGCATCTGCTTAGATTCCCTGCAGGGTAGAGTCTTTCAGAGGCCCTCTGTGGTAGGCTCCTGTCCTGTTCCTTATCTTCTCCTACTTCTGATGTCTATCCTGTTTCCATTCTGGTTAGGACTAAGCCTCTTCCCTAGAATCCTCTCAAGAAGTTAAACACTAACAAACCTAGTAAGCCAGATGAAAAATGGGGTAAACAGAGCTAAACAGAGAATTCTCAATAGAGGATATAGAATGGCAGAGAAGCACTTAAAGAAATGTTCAACGTCCTTAGTTGTCAGGGAAATGCAAATAAAAATGACCCTGAGATTCCACCTTACACCCATCAGAATAGCTAAAATAAAGAACTCAAGGGACAACACATGCTGGAGAGGATGTGGAGAAAGGGGAACCCTCCTCCATTGCTGGTGGGAATATACACTTGTACAACCACTTTGGGAACCAATCTGGCGCTTTCTCAGAAAATTAGGAATAGTGCTACCTCAAGACCCAACGATCCCACTCCTGGGATATATCTGAAAGATGCTCAACCATACAACAAAGGCGTTTGCTCTACTATGTTCACAGCAGCTTTATTCATAATAGCCAAAATCTGGAAACAACCTAGATGTCCCTCAGCTGAAGAATGGATACAGAAATTGTGGTACAGTTACACAAAGGAATACTCCTCAGCAACTAAAAACAAGGAAATCATGAAATTTGCAGGCAAATGGTGGAATCTAGAAAAGATCATTCTGAGCGAGGTAACCCAGAAGTGGAAGGAAACACATGGTATATATCACTTACAAGTGGAAATTAGTCATATAATATAGGATAAATATACCAGAGTGATTCTGATGCTCTGAAATTCTTATTTGTTCATTGTTGTGAGTTCTTGACTTTTAGTTACATATTCTCTGTTTCTTTAACGTGTGCATGTTCTCTGGGTATTTATACATGTGTCGGTCAGAGGACGACCACCAGAAGTCTGTTCTCTGCTCCAGTATGCAGGTGCTAAGGAGTATTCACAGGTCTGTAGGGTTAGCAGCAACTGCCATTGCCCAGTGACATATCTCATTGGCCAATGTTATTTGAACTTTTTTTTATTAATATCTATGTTGCCTCTTGAACTTGTAAGCTATGTTGAAATTTAAGGTTTGTTTGTTTTGCTTAACACTGTGTTTCTGGCATGACTAAGAAAAGAGTATCCTCATCTGATTTTTTTAAACTTTTGAAATTCTTTTATTCTTTGAGAGTATAAAGGAATCACATAATTTCTTCTTTCTCCTCCCCCTCCATATGCTCCTATGTTCCACCCATCACTTATTTTCGAACACATGTCCCTTTTCACTAATTTTGTTACATATGTATATGCACATACATATATTTCTAAATATAACCTCATTTTGTATATTGTTAATTTTATGGATGTTTTTATGGCTCACCCTTTGATATTAGGTAACTAATTGGTGTGCTTTTCCCTGGGGAAAACTGTTTCTCCTGCTCTCAGCATTCCTTAACTGCCTGTTCTTATTTTAACTAAACCAGCATAATCCCTAACTGCATTCTAAGTATTTCTCCTTTTACCTACAGATATGTCGTCCTTATTCCTCATAGAAGAAACTTTTATTGGTAGCAGATGGATGCCGTTACAGGAAGCTATCACCAATAAAAATGTATTGTTGTGGAGCCAGTCCACAATGGATACATCTACAAAACAACGTCCTCACCTGAGTTGGATAGTTTGAAACTACAGCCTGGATGAGTTATGATATAAAGGTCTCTCTAGCAGTTAAAAGTGACTCATGTGTTCATAGACACATTGTTCATTAATTTATGAACTGTACTTTAAGTTGCTGTCAAGACTAAGTGCTATAGCTAACTACATAGCATATTTCTTAAATGAATGGTTGATTCATTAATACAAAAATAAGGCGTGATAGGCTAGCGTCAGACAGTGGGGAAGGACGACTTCCCCATCAGCGGACTGGGGGAAAGGGATAGGGGAGAAAGAGAGAGGGAGGGTGGAACTAGGAGGAGATGAGAGAGGGGGCTGCAACCAGGATACAAAGTGAATAAATTGTAAAATAATTAATAATAATAATAATAATAGACAAAGGGAATCACTAGATCACAAGATTTTAAGAGACCTAAGCTCTTCCATCCAGATAATTCTTGTATTGTAAGCTCAAATAAAAAATCATTAAAGCACTTTATTCGTGACCATAGCCTTTGAAATTGATTGCGGAAATTCAATTCCCAACGTCTATGGTTAGTAACTAAGTCAACCGGCTTCACAAACCTTAATTTTCTTATGTCTGCTCTAAGAAGAGTGCTAATATTTCCCTCAGAGGTGGTTGTGATATTTATTGACATCATAACCATTAAATAGCAGGGTTTTAAACAAAGTGTTATTACAAGCAATAATTATTATCCAATATCTCCTATGAACTGACTTGCACCTCATGTCATGACTTGCACCTAAGGTCCTATGCCTCCAACTGTTACTGTAATTTTCAGATACAGGTATTCTACAGTAATGAAAAGAAATTGAGGTCATATGGGGTAGGTCATTATCTAATGCCAGTGTTCTTATTAAAAAAAAAGAATTGGTATTCAGAAAACAAAGAGCGACACATTATCGAGTTGAAAAATAGGTGAAGACAGGGCTTTTCATGTATCTTCTGTTGCTGATCACATGTCACAAAATGGCTCAGTTTAAAGGTATTGTGTTCATTTCAGCTCATGATTCTGACTGCCTTTCTGTGTGGTCTTCTTGGTGGTAGAATTCCAAGATGGCAACAGGCATTTTATGCTACAAGGCAAGGAACATACATGGCTATGTTCTATCTCTGTCCTTTTTGGAAGACGATTGGTCTTCAGTCATAGTACTACCCACTGATGACTTTTCCTTTTTCCTTTTGGGCAGTATTGAGAAATTAGCTTTTAGCCTCATCAGTACTGGACAAAGGGTCTGCCTTTGCCTCACACTGATGATTGTATTCAGTCCTAAACACATCACCAAAATCCCTCATGTACACAAGACAATTGGACAAATTTACACTGTAACTCAGTGGGGATGAAAGCGCAACATTTTTTGTTTGGTTTTGATTCTTTACCTATTTAGCATATAATCGTCGTGAAATGTGATGTTTCATTACAACATTTTCATGCACATATATTGTATACATCCATTGTATTTACCTCTCTGTATCTCCTCCTATTCCCTATCTGATCATCTTATCTTTTTTTTTTCTTCCCAAGTACTCTACCCCATCTTTTCTAGTTTTATTTTCTTTATAGAGTTCACATACGGGAGAAAACAGCATGCAGTCTCTGTCTTTATGACTCTGTCTTTTGATTATGGGATGTCCAATCCCATCTACTTTCATGCAAACGACATAGCTCTGTTCTCAGTAGCAGAACTGTATATATTCCTGTATACACACACACACACACACACACACACACACACACGTATATATATTTCACTTTCTTTATCTTGTCATAGGAACCTAGACTAGTTTATAACTTAGCTGTTGTGGAAACTGTTCCAAAGAGCCTGGCTGAATAGGTATCTCTATGATATTTTAACTTAAACACAGGGGGAAGACACTGTTAAAACCACAGTGCCAAACTAAAGGCAGAGCCTAAGAAGAAATCTACATTGCTCATACCTTGATGCTCAAATTTTCAACTTCCAATAATTTTGAGAAAAGAAAAAGCAAGAAATCACTATTTATATTCCCTGAAGGTCACACAAAAGGGATATAACCAAAAAAATGATTACTAATTTTTATGTTTGTTTTATGTGTATGAGTGTTTTGCCTACAAACATGCATTTCTCTCATATGTGTTCCTGATATCTCTGCCAATCAAAAAGGGACATCAGATCACCTGAAACTGCACCATGTGTGTTCCAGGAATTGAACTGAAGAGGTCTTTGCAAGAAGGACAAGTGCTCTTAACCACTGGGCCACCTCTATAGCCTTTAATAACTTAAATACATACATATTAATACCATTTTATCATGAAGGTTGCAAACCTTCATAATCAATTGAACCAGTGGAAGTAAATTTATGCATAATGTATCTCATTGTATTACATCAGATTCTGTAATCCGTATACATCAAGATAATAGTTACTGTTATGACATAATTAACACACAATACTCTTTTCTTTGGCCTGTGTCCTGCAGATCAAATTAAATATGAGGATAAAATGTTATTCTTTTCTTATTCTCATTTTTAATTACTTGGTGAATAGAGAGAGAAGAGTTCTAAGTTTCAGTGACAACCATTTTTTTTCTGACTGTATGGTCAAAATTCGAATGTTTTTTAATTCTTTATGACTGTCTATATGAAGCTAATCTGTAAAGAATGCAGTAAAATGCCTAACATACAATATGTGCTCCATAAATTTTACTGACTCGACTGGCATCCCTAGATATCACTTTAATGTGCTATTCCCCCAAATTTGTTCCTTACGATCTGTTACTTGCTTATGAAAAAAATAAGTAAATAAATAAAGAAAGCCCAAAGTGTTCTTCTTTACTGTGATCTAAAAATGTCCAAACATTCCTTCTTTCTTTTTCCTTTTTTGAAGTATTCTGTAGAAAAGTATTTTATTAATTTTAACAGCACTGTAGAAAACTTGGGCTGTATCAACACACAGAGGGTCATAGATAATGAGAGAGACAGAGAGAGAAAGAGAGAGCATTAAAATATGCCAGTGCTTTTTACCTTGAAAGGTAAAGACAATTTTTCCCCTTTGTTCATTTAATCACTTTACAGCCTGATCTCAGCCTCCTCCCTCCTTTCCTCCTACTCCCAGCCTCATTCTACTTTTCTCTATTTCTCCCCTTTCTTTCTTCTCAGGGAAAGGGAGGCCCCTAAGGAGTACCAACCAACTTACCCTGGTATCTTAAGTTGCAGCAGGATTACATGTATCCCCTCCCATTGAGGCCTGACAAGGCAGCCCAGCTATCAGAAAGGGATCCAAAGGCAGGGCACAGAGTCACGGAGGGCTCCTATTCCTATTGCTTGCTGACAGGAGCCTAGCATTACTGTCTTCTGAGAGGCTTCATCCAGCAGCTGACTGAAACAGATGCAGAGACCCACAGCCAAACAGTAGCAGTTCTGGAAGTCTTGTGGCAGAGTGTGAGGAAGGATAAAGGGAGCTGGAGGGATCAAGACAAAGACAGTTTTATCACCCATGATAGTAAAGGTCTGTGTGCTACTTCATGAGGACAAGGGAGGGGAGGAAATTACCATGAATATTCCAAGAGGAACATCACTCCTTCTACAATGTTGACAAAACATGGCTGAGAAAAACTGGTCTAGGCCAGCACAGGTAGGAGCAGGGAAGATTGCATTGGCCTTGTCAAGGAGTTTGGTTCTTCTCTGGAATCTGCAAAGGAACCCTGAAGAGTTTTATGGTTACAAACTGCCTGATCAAATTTGACGTTTTCCCCACAGTGCTTTCTGCAGTGTGGTACGTCCATTTAATAAGGCCCCTCCAAATTAAGATGGTGGTACCCTAAGACCTTTTTCTTTCCTATAAGCTGCCTGACTGGTACCACTAACACAGGCCAAAGAGCCAGTTGTCTTGCATCAAGGGAACAAAGGCAGACTTGAATAAGTGCACTAAGGCAGGCTGCTCTTTCCCCGGCGATCTAAAGATTGCAGGGGCAACAGTTATGCCAGACTAATACAATTTATGTTGTGATGTCATCTGTCTGGCCTTCAGTAGAACTGAGCATGTTCCAGATGGAAATCACAGTAACAAGCAAGACTGATATGATCTAGAGCAGTCCACCACTGAGAAAAGGAGCTTGAGGATGTATCTGTCCTCCTGTGTGTTGGGTGGGTGATCTGCTGCCCAGGGCTGCTCTTTATCTTTATTTAGGAATGTTTACTTGGTTAATTTTTCATATGTAAGAGCTTAGTTGAACTGTAATGCTTTATACAAAGAAATATACAGTTAATTCATATTATGAAACGAAAAATCAAGTAAACAGATATGACAATAAACAAAGTAAGAAAATAAACTCTAGAAATAAGGAACATGTCAGAAAAATAATACATTTCTCTGGTCATAAAAGTCCCCATAAAATAAAAAGCACATAAATGAATTCAATTATGCTACTAGTTTAATGCACACGTATTTTCCTGTGCTAGTAAATAAAAGCATTCAAAAACCCCTTAACAAATCCCTTTAAAATTAGAATCTCCATTTCACTCTTAATAATGATACCATTATAATAGCTAACATTTACTAAACTCTTTCTTTCTCACAATAGCCTGGTGATGTAGGTATTATAGCACTGCTAGTTTATTGACTCTGGATAACAGACAGCTATAATTAATGGGTCGCAGCAGACTTGCAGGGTCTACAAGGAAGTTTTATTTTTCCCCATAGAGGAAAATGTTTTAGGAACCAAATTTCAAAGCAATCTAAAAATCATGAAAATTATGACCTGGACATCATTAATTACAGCATTGGAGTGCTTACTGGGACCTATCAGAATTTTTACAAAGTGCCACTAAAATGTAGCTTGATGTCATGCAAAGGAGCGTATCGAGCAAGTCAGAAATGTTTAGCAGTGACCTAGGAAGAATGATGTTCAGCTCAACTCATTATTTGAGGAGAAAAAAAAATGGAATAGACTATTTAAAAATATTCTTTATTCTCTGGAGACCTTTTTCTGGCTGACAACCTGACAGCTGGAGGAAAATGCATCACACTGTACTGACCTGAAACTTTAAACGTCTTCCAGTCTTAGTCTTATTTATGGATGATTGTCATCTTCTGCATTGCATGATCTTCAGTTCTGTGTGTTCTGTAATGTTGAGGCCTGAAACTCCCTTGTTCTTTTCAGTAAAATGGCTCTTGAGCCCATGACGTGGTCCTGCATCCTTAAGTAACAGAATGATCATCAACAACTGTCAAGTCTTAGGGGCTAGAAGGTATTGCCATTTCAAGAAGCCAATTCTGGTCGAAAGCCATTCACTTTTGAGAAGTTTATGTATTTTGTGTATGTGAGTGTTTGTGCATAACAGTGTGAACGTGGAGGTCGGGAGATAACTTGTGGAGTTGCTTCTTCTCTTCCAGCATGGGGATCCCGGAGATCATCAGGATTGACAGTGGTGCCCTTAATCCACGGAGCCATCTCAGGAGCCCTTGTATTTCACTATTATTGAGGAGACTCCAGAAAATAACATGTGACTAATCACTGTGAGTTCATCCCATTGTTGGGGGAAAAGTGATCTGTTTCATCTCTTTGTTTATTTACTTATTTTAGTTCTGGAAACTGAACCCATACTGGGTAAGTTCTGTGCCATTAAGAGCTATCCCATCCCCAGCTCCTGAAGTTCTCTTTTGGGTGGTTTTGCCTTTTATTCTTTTCACTCGTTGCTTACACAAAGCAGCTTTCAAACAAGCCAGAAAACTAAAACCTGCTCTTTGTATTTCATCTGTTTCCTTTGTCATAGAAGAAACTTTCTCTTCTGGTTTCTGTTGTGATAGACACCATGACCAAAAGCAACTTTGGACAAAAGGAGTGTTCTTACACCTCACAATTCATCACAGAAGAATGTTGAGGTGGGAACTCATACAATGCCTTAGAGGAACACTGGCTTGTGCAGCTATTTTAGACACATTTGCCCACAGGTGGTAACATCCACTATTGGCTGAACCCTTCCATATCCATCACTAATTATGAAAATCCATCCCTGACTTCCTCAAAGGTCACTCTGGTGTGTGTGGCACGGGCAGAGCATTTTTTCAACTGATGTTCCTTTTTCCCAAATGACCCTAGCTTGTGTCAAGTTGACATAAAACCTGCCAGCACAAATGTCTTATACCAGAAACTTAACATACCTAAAATAAGTGTAAATAATTTTATCAAGGAGAATAAATAAATGTTACTGAGAAAGGAGTCTGTGAGGAGGAGTCTGTAGGTACTCCTGTCATTTTGTTTAAAATAGATAATAGCTATTTAAACTGCCATTGGCAGAGAGAACAATATGGAAGGAAGTGCAGGGTTAATGAGGTGTCAAAAAGCTTTCAACAAGTCCTCTGGCATCCAGTGTGGTGTGGTACTGGCATGCACCTTGGAACACTTGGCTCTTATTGAAACCTTAGCATCTACACTCTGAATTTGCATGTTGCTGTAACATGTACTAACAACTCTTCTGTACTCTAGAATTTAGCTGTATCCTTATAATGAACAAGCAGACCTACATCTACTGGAATATTTTCGCAGTTAACTACATGAATTCATTGAAATATTTAGGATGAATAAGACATATGTCAAGCATATGCAGAGGAGTAGACACTGAAAATCATCTCTGGTCTGGCTGCACCTGCTACAAGCATTAATGCTTCAGATGTACCATCAGGAGTTACTCTATATCCGAATCAAATTAGGAAGGAAAAGAATGGAAAGGAAGGTACGGAAAGAGGTCATATAATTTTTTCTTTATACGGAAAAGTCTTTAGATTACTGCTGAGCAGCAAGAGAGTCATTACATCACCAGTGGGATAGACAGTTTCCTTAGCCTACAAGTAGAATAGGAGACAAAACACAGCTGACAAAAGGTAAGTGAGCAGCCTAGGGCAATGTGAAACTTCCTCAGCTGAACTGAAACCTGTGTGAAAAATAGCTGCAAAGTACTTGATGCTGAGCAAAAGCTGAGAAAGATTCCTGTAAACCAAGGAAACGGCAAGAGGAAGAATTGGATTAAATACCAGGCTTCCACTCTGTGTCTAGCTAAATCCTCCTGCGCCTCTATCATGGCTTAAACACCTAGCACGTTATCTAAGATAGAAAGCCTAGATGAACTCTCCTAGAGTTTCCATGCTGATACACCCATGATTTGTGAAATTCTATTCATCTCATTCAGTTCCTCAGTTTGCCTTTGTTTTTCTTCCTTTTCACGTTTCTTTCTCTATTTTTATGCCATGCAGGTCTGATCTTCCCACTTACTTGTTTAATAACCACCATACTGCATTTCTTGGACTTAAAAAAAAAAGATGTTAAACTCTCCGAAATTTTAAGTCAACTTGTGTGATTTTGCGCATTTTCCTGGTGCTCTTTTAGCTCTGTAGTGTTGCGTAGTAGAGCAAATTGCATGTGTTCTATGTCCTGTATCAGTTTGCATCTCTAGACTTAGCTGTAGTAATCACCATGTGATATCCACTGCACACACTGCATGAGAACTTCCAAACTATGTTGAGATTAAGTTTTGGAAATGTTCCTAATAGTAAGAACTTTAATTCTCTCAGTAAGAACTTTAATTCTCTCAGCTGAGAGAATTAAAGGAACATACATTGAAATGCCAAAGCTTATAGTTATTTAAACCACATACCAAAGGTAACGCCCTACATAGCACATGCATGACCCATGTATACCACTGTAGTTTAGATGTGGGGTGTTCTCAGTGTTCCCTATGTTAAAGGGTTAGTCTTCAGTTTAATGCAGAATCTGTTGTAATGGGATAGGCGCTTAGCCTAGCCTAGGCTTGGTGGAACACTTAGGAGATGATCATGAATGGGGAATGTAGCTCAGAGGTAGATTGTTTTCTTAGTATGTACAAGGGTTGTCCCTAGAAGAGCAGAACGAATTGCCCAAGTCTTCTATTCCTTTCCATTGATCTACTCATTCAGTTTGTGCGAGGGCTGTTATTATTAGTAGTATTATAATGTCTTACAAAAGTAATTTTGGTGATGCATTTTTCTCAATGAAAACATATTCTCTAATTATGGATAAAAGTACCTTAATAAAAGTACCTTTAAAACTAAAATTATGCAGTCAAATGCTCTACCACTGAGCTATAGCTCAGTCTCCAAATGGGCTCCCTAATAAGGGGAGCAGGGGCTGTATCTGACATAAACTTAGTTACTGGCTCTTTGATCACCTCCCCCTGAGGGGTGAGCAGCCTGACCAGGCCACAGACTATGAACGACAGTCTTGATGAGACCTTATAGGCTAGGATCAGATGAAAGGGGAGGAGGTTCTCCACTATCAGTGGACTTGGGAAGGGGCATGGGAGGAAATGAAGGAGGAAGGGAGGGTAGGATTGGGAGGGAACAAGGGTGTGGCTACAGGTGGGATACAAAGTGAATAAATTGTAATAAATAAAAGTTATATTAAAAATGCAAAAAAAGAGGCTCAAGTACACAATGAGGACATTTGCTCAACCATGTTTGTAGCAGCTTTATTTGTAATAGCCACAAGCTGGAAACAACCTGGATGCCCCTCAACTGAAGAATGGATACAGAAATTGTGGTACATCTACACAATGGAATATTACTCAGCAATGAAAAATAAGGAAATCATGAAATTTGCAGGGAAACGGTGGGAACTGGAAAGGATCATCCTGAGTGAGGTATCCCAGAAGCATAAAGACACACACGATATATACTAACTCTGGAGACATATAATATAGGACAAACCCACTAAAATCTGTGCATCTAAAGAAACTAATCAAGAGGGAGGACCCTAACTAAAATGCTCAATCTCCATCCTGAAAAAAAAAGAGGATGGACATCAGAAGAAGAAGAAAACAGGAAACAAGTTAGGAACCTGCCACAGAGGGCCTCTTAAAGACTCTGCCCTGCAGACTATCAAAGCAGATGTTGAGACTTATGGCCAAATCTTGGGCAGAGTGCATGGAATCTTATGAAAGAAGAGGGAAATAGTAATATTTGGAGAGGCTAGGAACTCCACAAGGAGAGCAACAGAATCAGAAAATTTGAACACAGGGGTCTTTCCAGGGACTCATACTCCAACCAAGTAGCATGAATGGAGATAACCTAAGACCCCTGCACAGATGTAGCCCATGACAGTTCAGTGTCCAAGTGGGTTACATAGTAATGGGAATAGGGACTGCTTCTGACATAAAGTGATTGTCCTGCTTTTTGATCACCTCCCCCTGAGGGGGAAGCAGCCCTACCAGGCCACAGAAGATGACAATGCAGCCACTCCTGATGCTATCTGATAGACTAAGATCAGAAAGAAGGAAAGGGGGATCTCCCCTATCAGTGGACTTGGAGAGGGGCATGCATGAAGAACGGGGAGAGAAGGTAGAATTAGGAGGGAAGGAGGGAGGGATTTATGGCAGGATACAAAGTGAATAAAGTGTAATTAATAAAAAATATATTCAAACAAAAAAAGAAAAAATGCAAAAAAAACTAAAATTATGTTTAGTTCTTATAATCAAAGATGAGACAAGGGTTTTGTGTATTTTGTTTGAATCCTGAGTTGGCTAGTGTCATGTCTAAATTAGTAAATCATGGAAATTCCTTCGAAACCTCTGTTAGTAGAAATATTGGCAACATATAACATGCGGGATTGAAAAGCACACTTTTATTGTAGGGTTAGACACTAAAAGAGGTCTTGTGAACTGAGGATGGTTGTGCAAAGAGGAAGAATGAATTTTCAAGATGAATCTTATTTGGAAAGACAGTTGGCTGTGGAGCCAGTTTCAGGGATCCTTGGGTTGACAGAATAAGATGCAAGGTAAGAGCTGGCACTGCTGTGTTTATTCTTATGGCTTGTTACTGTGGTTTGAAGTCAAGTATAGGAAGATCCTCCAGCAGTACTTTTTTCTGCTCAGGATTGCTTTGGCTATCTGGTTTAGTTTGTGTTTCCAGACAGCAGGTACCAGACCATCCAACTATAGTTGCCTGATTCTTCGCAAAGACGAAAAACATAGACACTAAAAACAAAACAGCATCTTTAACAGATGGTACTCAGAAAACTCCTGGACATAAGCATGTAAACTAAGGAAACTCGGTTACTACCTTTCTTCCTGCACAAAGCTCACCTCAGAAATGGGTCACAGACCTCCACACAAATTACTGATACTCTGAAACTGCCTGAAGAAAAAGTGGGGCATGCATTTTGACATACATGCCCAGGCAAGAAGTTTCTGAATATGATTCCAATAGCACAGGAAATACAACCAACAAATGACAAAGGGGACCTCATGAAAATAAAAAGCTTCCCTATAGAAGAAGCCATCAACTGCAAGGCAATCCACAGAAAGAGAAAAATTCTGCTAACTCTATCCAACAGTTAATGTCTAGAATAGGAAAGAACACAAGAAACTAGATGTCAAGAAAACCAACAAGAGCCAGCAAGGTAGCTCAGCGGGTAAATGGGTAAATGTACTTGCTGTGCACAGGGATGACCTGAGTTCCAACCCTGGTACCCACATAAAGGAGAACGGAGAACACCAACCCACAATACCTTGTTCAGGCCCACTCCTCCCTGACTTACATATCCAACGCTCTCTCTCTTTTTTTTCCTCTCCCTCTCTCATAAAAGTAAGAAAAATCCAAACAGAAACTGAACAGAGTTCAAAAAGAAAAGGGCAAAATTGACTAATAAGCTTTTAGAAGAACAGCATTCGCCATCAGATACGTACAAATTAATGCTACTTAGAGAGCTAATCTAACTTAAGTCGCAGTAGGTGTCATCAAAAGATCAAATGGAAACAAATTCTACTGTAAATGTGGGTAAAAAAGGATTCTTTTAAATTTAAGTTTATTTATGTATTTATTTATTATAATTTGTTCACCTTGTATCCCCACTGCAGCCCCCTCCCTAGTCTCCTCCCAATCCCATTCACCCTTCTTCTTCTCCCCCTATGCCCTTTGCCTAGTCTCCTGATAGGGGAGGTCCTCCTCCCATTCCATCTAATCCTAGTCTGTCAGGTCCCCTCAGGAGTGGCTACATTGTCTTCCTCTGTGGCCTAGCAAGGCTGCACCCCCTGCAGGGGCTGTTGATCAAAGAGCAGACCAATCAGTTCATGTCAGAGATAGTCCCTGTTCCCTTTACTAGAGAACCCACTTGGAAACTGAGCAGCCAATGGGCTTCCTTTAAACAGGGGCTCTAGGTCCTCTCCATGCATGGTCCTTGTGCAAGAGTGGTATAACTAAGCCATACGATATTTTTAATTTTAGCTTCTTCAGAAACTTCTGCAGTGATACAGTATGGGTACACATACTAACACTACTACCAATGGTGGAGAATTCTTACCTAGCTATACCACTCTTCCACATACAACCAAAAAAAAATTCTATATCCTGTGACAAAGATACCTGCACATTCATGTTTATGGCTGCTCTCTTCACCATAACAAGAAAATAGAAACAATTTCAATGTCCATCAACTGATGAAGAGATGATGAAAATGTACAGATAGGTATACAATGAAATTTTATTTAGCTCTAAAGAAATAAAAGCAATTTTCAAAAAATGATGGAACTAGAAAACATTATAATATAATGAGATAGTCAAGGCCCAGCTAGAAAAAATGGCACATGTTTTTTTTTTCTCTTAAATGGATCTGAGCTTTGGGTGATTTGTGTACCTGTTGAAGCTTGGAAACTAGAAAGGGACCAGTGGAGTAAGGGTTGCCTTAACAGAGAGGTACAATAGAATACATATGAAACAAAGGTATGGAGGGGGCATTTTAGGAGTGTAAATAATTCAGCAGAAATGAGGATTGAGGTGAGGGATGGAGTGGAGTTGGTTTTTATACAACAAAAGACAATATACAACTGCATATATATACATATATTTATATATAATAACATTTATTTAATATTTAATAAATCACCATTAGTTGATAATGACACTTTTGCTAAAGACACTACACATCCCCTAGATTCCTGTGGGGCTGGAGGGCAGAGGGACTGGAGGACGCACCATTGGTTTTGGCCAGCTGTCACAAACTTAAATGCAAAGTGTCAGGCAAGAGGTACCCCCTGGGACAGTAGCAGCACTACTGTTACAGAGGTAACAAAGCAGTTTATGATTGAGTTTGAAAGCTGCTCCATGAAAGAGAATGCATACCTGGTACCTAGTTATGGATTGGGGGGCCACACCCCTCCCTGAAAACTACTAGTTATCAGTTTATTCGGAAGAGGGACAGTCATCCTCTTCAGTTTCATACCCAATAGTGAGTCTACTAACCCTCCATGGACAAGTTCTTGTTCTGGTGACACAGATAGCTCTGCTTAAACTCACTGGGTCATAAAGCGATAAGATGAACATGAGAAAGGTTCTTGTAGGCAGTATGTATGAGAGAAAGTCTTATTTCACAAAATAAGATAGCAGGTAAGCAGGCAGAAATATCCATGACATCTCTTAGAGTGACAGTGATAGAAAGATAGATATGTGTAGTACAGAGGCCTGATATTTTAAAGTTTAATGAAGATAACGAGGCTACCCCTAATGAGATATTAGTAACAGAAGAAAGAATTACTTAGGAATGCTCTCAGTGCTGGTGTTTATTTTTTTAATTAAAAAATTAATTAACCCGCCCTGGTTTACTCGCATGCCTTGCTGGATGCCTGTGCCTGTTGATGCCCCTCACGCTATGACTCTCTTCAGACAGAAAAGGGATCTTGGAATTACAGCCGCCATTGTTACTGCCATCTCATTGGCAGCTGTTGGAGCTACCACCGCGGCATTAGCCATGAGTCATACTGTGCAGACTGCTCAGACCCTAAATAATCTTTTAGCCAATGTAGCTCATGCTCTAGATTTACAAAAAGGAATTAATGCTCAACTAAAAGGAGACTTGATGGTGTTCAATCAGAGGATTGACCTCATGCAGGAGCAAATTGATACCCTATGGCAAATCGCTCAACTTGGCTGTCAATGGAAGTATGCTGGACTTTGTGTCACTAGCATACAATATGAGAATGTTTCCCGTGCTGCAAATCTGTCTAAACAATTGTCTAGCTATATTTTAGGTAATTGGACTGAAGAATTCAATACTATGATGGAGCAGCTGAGAGTGGCCATTGTTACGGCAAATTCTACCAGAGTGGACTCAAGAGTAGCCACAGGAGTATCATCATGGATTGCTGCAGCCATGAATCATCTGAAGAAATGGGCGGGCATGGGAGCATTAGCAGGCCTTCTGGTGTTGGTCTCCTTGGTTTGCCTGTGGTGTATATGCAAGGTTAGAGTCTCACAACAGTGTAATGCAGCCATGATCATTCAGGCCTTTACAGCCATTGAAGCAGGACAGTATCCCCAAGCATGGTTGGCTACCATAAAAAGCTAAAATGTTACGCTCAGGATGCGAGGCTAAGCACTGCACTCAGGGTCAGCCGCTCTCGACCCAGAGAAGAGCATGTCTGATTGCATGCGGGTTGATGCCCCAGGTCCCGCCTCTGAGAAAAAGGTATCGGACGGGTCTGATGCTCTTTGGGTGGATGACACCTAAATGAACATTGGTACAAAGTCCCAATATATTTCTAATATCAGAGATCAGACCTCTACTCTTGCCTGATGCGTCTAAAACAAAAAGAGGGAACTGTAGAGAGCTGCGTAATACCGCGCCTTAAAGATGGAGCTGGTTTCCGCCTTCCACCTTCCCGATGGTGAGTGCTCTCTGTCACAAACAACTCCATATTTGGCTAAGGCTGAGGATCTGGCTTGCTTCCGTGTATGTGGACCTATCTGCATTGCCCACGAGGCATGCTGGGGTTGGCTACCCAGAGGCTATTTTAAGCTGTGGGCTGGCTTTCCCCAGGGTCAGAAGATTGTCCAAGGTTCCTGAATAAACTGCATTGAGAAGAACAAAAAAAAAAAAAAAAAAAAAAAAAAAAAAAAAAAAAAGATCAGAAAGAAGGAGAGGAGGACCTCCCCTATCAGTGGACTTGGGGAGAGGCATTCATGCAGAAAGGGGGGGAGGGTGGGACCGGGGGGGGGGGAGGAAGGGACTTATGGGGGGATACAAAAGGAATAAAGTGTATTTAATAAAAGTTAAATAAAAAATTTAAAAAAAAAAAAGAAAAATTATGTGTTTGCATATGTTTATGTGTGGGTATATGCATATGAGTAAAGGTCCATATGAAGAGTCCACAGAAGGTCATCAGATATTCTGGAGGTGCAGTTGAAATCAGTTGTGAGCCACCCAACATAGGTGCTATAAACCACATTTGGGTCCTTGAAAGAGCAATGTGTACTCCTAACCTCTGAGCTGTCTCTCTAGCACCTAGAGCTGATATTTTAAATGGAATATCAAAGAACTATTCCCATACATTATCAGACTCCTCCACAGACATAAAATTGAGATTCATACTCTAGTCTTCACTGAGAAGATCTACCTGCAGTAGGGGCCATGTCCAGAAAAGATGGAACATGTAATTACTAAACTAGAAAATGCATTGAAAGACAAAAGGCATTCTAAAAAAAAAAAAATGCTCAGTACATTGTTTGACAGGTGATTGAAGATTCTTTTCCCTTTGTATGACTATACTACAAACTTGCAAGCAAATAAGTTTAGGTTGCAATAAAATAGTATTGCAAATTAGGAATATTTATAATGTCTATTGTACTATGTAACATAAATATTAGCTCATTCACTGTAGCATATCATACAATATATTTATGCTTCAGGTCTTTCCTTAAACATATTCCAAATGAATGACATTTCAATCAATAAACCTGGGCCAGGGTATCCTGGGTTTGCTAATAAGGAAAAGATATCCTACTCGTCAATATAAAACAAAGCAACAGTCTCACCTCAATGAAAATAAGACAGTTTATTCTGAGCTAATCATGAGTGACCATGGTCCAAGAACACATTTGGATTGTTAAAAATAACATATTCCAATGAATAAATGGCTTTGAGACGTGATTATAGCTATAGAGCAAAAAAAAAAAAAATCATAAACTAAGGCACTAACCTCAGTATCTTGGTGGGAATTGAGGTAAGCAGATAAATGGTTACAAATAAATGGGATTTATCTGCCTTGGATTCCCTAGGCTACAACGTTCTAAGCTATGACACTGGTTGAGAAATTAGTGGTCTGTTGATATATTCCAAATGCTTTACCTGATAGTGATAGGATGTTGTGCCAGACACAGGTGAGCCGCGGAAGGATAATTAAGACCTAATGGTAAAAGAGGTGACTTTGCTCTACACCTGTAACATTCCAGCCCCTCTCCATTACGAAATTCCAACCCAGCACTGCAGAATCCTTTCCCAGTTTGTTTTCTGGGGTTGCCAGTTCACATTGCTTTGCTGTCTCATGCAAAGCAGCCTGAGGGTTTGTGTTTATAAACAACATCACTGGTGATATTTATGGGAGTAAATTTTGCAAAGCTATGCAATGTGGTAATCTCAATGTCTTACTCAAGACAGGCCAACCTAACAGCAAAACTTTAGGGTGATTTTTTCCCCCTGTTTGTTTTGTTTTGTTTACTTCGACATGCTTAGCTTAGAGAAGCAAATACTCAGAAAGGGCTGTTAGGAAACATTCAAAAATTTAAAAAAAATATACTGTCATTTGGAAAGTGGAGACTACTATTTGTAGTGGCACAGGGTAGAAATAGTTAAAGAAAGAAAACAGCCAGTTTTAGCTATAAGAAAACAATTTCTAGAATGAACTGAGAATAACTTGGTCTGCTTCATAATGATGGAAGAGCATACCACAAGGCAAAAAGGAGTAATCAATTAACTACTCCGGTGATTCTCCTATGATTTATATATTTACACCACAGGAAGATTTATTAGAGCTAGGCAACAACCAGAATCCCACCTCACATTGATTCGGCACAAAGTTGAGCCATAAATTCCACAGACATCGAATGTCTCTGTTAAGCAGCAGGGTTGCAAAAGCAAGCCCAGCTGTGATAATTTTTAGTGGTGCCACATGGTCCTTCTTATCACCGAGTAGGCGAGAAACACAAAATCACTCTCCGGTAAGATTGTGAAGTGTTGTAATGAATGGAGGTAATCAAGTTTAGAAGCAGCTGAGACAAGGAAGAAGGAAGCTGGGAGGGGAGCTGTCAGACAATAGACACTTCCTTGTCATGAAAAAAAAATATTTTAAACTAGTAGTACTTAAGAGAATGAATAGAGCATCAGTGCTGCAGCCTGACCTGTAGCCACGAATGTCTACCTTAACCTCAAGTTTAACACAACACTTACAAACTATCTATAATCGTTTCACTGAGGTCACTCAATCCTTCCTGGCATTTCCTCATAACATGAAGTATTATAAGCTGTATCACACCTCAGTGATTTCAGCCAATGAGATAAGTCTCCTAATTTCCTTCCCTTTATCTCATATGACTAAGATCCCATTTACCCTCTAGTCTAAAGCTTTCCCTGAATTCCCCAGAAATGATTTATTATTTTGTCTATTCTGCCTCCATGTTTTGAAAATACCTCAAGGTTAAATTTATCCAGTGACATTCCAAGTAATTAGCTACTTTTATTTCTTCTTCAAGAGCAAAATCAATTAGGGTGAGGAGAAGGATAAATTCAAAGGCCAATTCTTACAAAAGATAAAAGATAAGGACGTTAGAAGACATAGTTGTGGACTCAAATATATGGTACAGGTTTCAAAAATCCATTTTTGAAACTTACAAAAAAATTCAGGGCTAGGGTAAAGGCCTAGAAATCTGGGTTCAGCATTTATATACATCAAAGGAACAGTTAAAGCTAATATGTTAGTTCATTCCACTAGTTTATTTGATACTATCCATGTGAAAGCAAGGAAATACTGCTGAATACTAGAGAAGAAACCGAAAAATCTAACTTGATGATTTTGTCTCCTTCGAGCTTTCATTCAAATGAAGACTGAGTGAGACGGTGAGAGTGAATTCTCAGAAGTACAGTGCTATTTTCAAAGCACATGTCTCAACATGTGGACTCTAGAAAAAGCTCGATTATAGTTCACGCAAGAACTATATATCCTATGACAGTGTCCTTTGCTTTACAGAAGCTTTTTAGTTTCATAAGGTCTCATTTATTGATTGTTAATCTTAGAGCCTGTGCTGTTGGTGTTCTGTTGTCTTCTGTGCCAATGAGGTCAAGGTTCTTCCCCACTTTTTCTTCTAACAGATTTAGTGTGTATGGTTTTATGCTGAGGTCTTTGATCCACTTGGACTTTAGTTTTGTGCAGGGTGATAAATATGGCTCTATTTGCATTTTCTACATGTCAGCACCATTTGCTGAAGATGCTGTTTGTTTGTTTGTTTTTGTTTTTTTTCCCTATTGTATGGTTTTGGCTTCTTTGTCAAAAATGAAGCATCTGTAGGTGTGTGGGTTTATTACCAGGTCATCTATTCGAGTCCATTGATTCACCATGAAGTTTTTATTAGTATTATTCTGTAATACAGCTTGAGATCAGGGATGAAGATACCTTCAGAAGATCTGTTGTTGTACAGGATTGTTTTGGCATTTCTGGGTTTTTGTAAAACAAAGGACACGGTTGTCAGGAAAAAAATGACAGCCTACAGACTGGGAAAAGATCTTCACCAACCATATATTTGACAGAGGGCCAGTATCCAGAATATAAAAAGAACTCAAGTAGTTAAACAGCAACAAATCAAATAATCCAAGTAAAAAATGGGGTACAGAGCTCAACAGAGAATTCTCAATAGAGGAATATAGAATGGCAGAGAAACACTTAAAGAAATGTTCCATGGCCTTAGTCATCAGGAAAATGCAAATCAAAACCACCCTGAAATTTCACCTTATATTCATCAGAATGGCTAAGATTAAAAACTCAAGTGACAACACATGCTGGAGAGGATGTGGAGAAAGGGAACCCTCCTCCACTGCTGGTGGGAATGAAAACTTGTTCAACCACTTTGGAAATAAATCTGGTGCTTTCTCAGACAATTAGGAATAGTGCTACCTCAAGATCCAGCTATATCACTCCTAGGCATATATCCAAAATATGCTCAAGTATACAACAGCACATCTGCTCAAACACGTTCGTAGTGGCTTTATTTGTAATAGCCAGATTCTGGAAACAACCCAGGTGTCCTTCAACTGAGAAATGGATACAGAGATTGTGGTATATTTACACAATGGAATACTATTCAGCAACTAAAAACAAAGAACTCATGAAATTTGCAGGCAAATGGTAGGAACTAGAATGGTCATCCTGAGTGAGGTAATCCATAAGCAGAAAGACACACATGCTTTATACTCACTTATGAGTGGATATTAGATATATAATATAGGATAAACATACTAAAATCTGTATACCTAAAGAAGCTAAGCAAGAAGGAGTACTCTGGGTAAGATTCTTATCCTCATTCAGAAAAGCAAACAGGATGGACATCAGAAGAGGGAGAAAACAAGGAATAGGACAGGAGCTGAGGACAGAGGTCCTCTGAAGGAGTGTACTCAGCAGGGTATTAAAGCAGATGCTGAGACTCATAGCCAAACTTTGGGCAGAGTGCAGGGAATCTTAAGAAAGAAGGGGGAGATGACAGATCTGGAGCAGACTGGAGCTCCCCAAAGAAAGCAACAGAAACAAAAAGTCTGGTCTAATGAGTCTTTTCTGAGAATGATATTCCAACCAAGGACCTTGAATGCAGATAACCTAGAACCCCTGCACAGGTGTAGCCCATGGCAGCTCAGTGTCCAAGGGGGTTCCCTAGTAATGGGAACAGGGACTGTCTCTGACAGGAACTCAGTGGCTCTCTTTGAACACCTCCCCCTGTGGGGGGAACAGCCTTACCATGCCACAGAGGAAGACAACACAGCCAGGACCTGATAAGAACTGTCAGGGGTTGAAGACCTCCCCTATTGGTGGACTTGGAGAGGAGCATGGAAGGAAATGAGGGAGGGAGGTTGGGATTGGCAGTGGAAGAGGGAGGAGGCTACCGCTGGGATACAAAGTGAATAAACGGTAATTAATAAAAAAAATAATTAATTTAAAAAAGAACTATATCTTACACTTAAACAGTCCCCACATAGAATGTGAGCCTCGTAATTTGTGGAACTCAAATAAGCACTTCAAGAGGGACAAAGCCATGCGTCCATAGCAGAAGCTATGTACTTCTATCATTGCATAGACTGTATGTCCTTGTGTGAACCCTCATCATAAACTTAGCAGAAAGCAACAGCTAATATGAACGATAGTCTGAAGGTGAGCCAATTCAGTAGGCAAGCCTTCAACTTTTTAATATATTTATCTGTGTTAAATTTGGAAAGCTGAACTTAATTCCAAGTGGGTTCACATATAAAATAAAACAAACCCAGTTAAAATATTTTACGAGTTTATTATAGTTTCTGTTTTGTGTTTTTGTTTTTGTTTTGAGTCAGAGTCTTGCTATATGAACAAAACTTGACTTGAACAATCTGCCCACCTCCTCCTCTCAAATGCTAGCATTATAGGTATGTTTCAATGACTATCTTTCACTTTGGACTTTTAAATTATAAGCATATTTCATGTAATACTTGAAACAAAGCTTTGTTAAAACAATTCTATCTGAATTCAAATTAAATGAGGAAGCCTACATTTTACTTACCACATTTCCAAAAACCTGGTTGTAAATTTGTTTTGTTTAACTTTATATAAGGTTGATTGCACTATATTCGTAGTATTTGTGATAAAATGGTCTTACTGAATGTTACATAATACTTTTTATAACGTTATCAATGAAAATATTTTTTTTTCTTGCTGCTAAGCGATACCCCCTTAAAATCCACAGACAAGAAATTCTCTCTGGTCTTATTTTTACATATGCTTATATCTCACCGCTGTGGTAATCAGTGAGGCATCGATGCTTTTGATATTTCTCTCTGAGTTGGCTTCTTAGAAGGAGCAGTGGAATTCATCTCCTATAAGAACATATATATGGGTAAAGAGAGACAGAGATAAAGCGAGAGAGAGAATGGTTTGTGTAACTTTGCTGCCTTATATTGGTTGTTCATTTTCTATTATCTTTTACTGCTCTTTCTTTCTGTGTCAACATCCTCCTGCGTATTTTGTTTCGTTTTTCACTTCAGGCAATTACCGTAAGCATATTTTTTTCTGAGAAGACTTTTTAATAGAATGATGATAATGACCAGTGTACAAGTTATTACCAAACTGTCTGACAAATTTACACATTCATAAGGTCAGTTGCTTACTAATGCTAGCAATAAATACATTTAACTATTTAAATGGTACTCAGACTAAAAGCAAAAAAAAAAAAACAAAAATGATATTATTCATCAAATTAAAAGTTAAGAAAAAGGCTTAGAATAATATCAAATGTGAATTTTATGAACTCACTAACCAAAATTGGCCAAAGAATAAGACAGAAAAGTAAACACAATTTTTTAAAAAAGTATGTTCACATGAAGCCTAGATGTCTGAATAGCACTTTCAAATTCATAAAAATGTCCCTTTACATACATATTTATCTAGTAAATACTTTATTTTATTTTTAAAAGTTTAATTTGTAAAGTATATCAAATACACTAAGTAATTAAATGAAAGGTATTCGATACTGCAATAATTTTTTTGTTGATCATATAGAATTGTCAAAATCTAAGGGTTTTTGCTTATTTGTTATGTGAAATAAAAAGAGCTCTTTGGGTCAAGTGATTTATTACCTTGTCTCAGTAAGACTGGTACAAATCATAAACTTCTTAATGGAGTTTTCCTTTCTTTGACTCCCTACAAGAGACAGATAGAATAAGTCACACATATTGGCTCATTTGTAACAAATACAAGGAATACAAGTGTTCACTCACCAAGCAGATTTTTATAGTAATTAATAAGTTTGTTAATTTTATTACTAAAGAATGTTGCCATCTGAAAGGATAATACTTAAAGCTTTTTAAGTATAAAATCAAATCTTCAATTTGAGTGAGATAACAGATGGCTTGTCATAAAGTTGTAATATATTGAGAGAGTTTGAAATATGACATTAATTTTGGATAATAAAATTTTATCCATTAATATTTATTATGTTCAAATGTGCTAGAAGCAGAGAGATTTTCTAGTGTCAATACACATGTTCAGGCTTTGTAAGGGTTTTTCTTTCCAACCCAATGCTTACAACACCATTTTCCAATAAACACAAGTCATTCTCCTAGTTTACAGTTATTTTACAAGGGAATTTTAGGTCACCATTGAGAAAGTCTGCTCTGTAAATACAAATTATGTCTAAAAAAATGTCTTCAGTGTAGAAATCCAGATGTTCCTAGGCAGAAGTAATAGAATGTTGATAATGTGTTTCAAATAAGATATTTAATCAACTGTATAGTATCCTTACAGATAATGTTAACTGAAGTGTATTAGCAATTTTTATGTAGAATTCAATTTCCAAATATTATTTCTTGAAAATGTGTGTGTGTCTGTGTGTCTGTGTGTGTGTGTTTATTTCTTTCCCATTCCAATGTGGCAAATACACAGCCATAGTTCAAGAAAAACTGACAGACTTTTATAATACAAATAAAATCTGAAAAGATGAGCTATTTTCTGATAATGTAATAGGGTAAGAAGTTTTTGTTTGTTTGTTTGTTTGTTTGTTTTTCTCTTTCTGAGATGAAGCACTCCTGTTTGCCATGCCTCATCGGGTGTGGTGCCAGTTATTTGACTGGCATTCCTTTGGCATATCAAATCATCTTTGCTTCGCAACCAGTCCTGAAGATACCTGATAAAACAGGATCGGATGAATGGGGAGGAGGTCGCCCCCTATCAGTGGACACTGAAAGGGGCACAGTGGAGGTGAGGAAGGGAGGGTGGGATTGGGAGGTAATGAGGGAGCTGGACATGGCTGGGATACAGAGTTAATAAAATGTAACTGATAAGAACAAAATAAAGTTAAAAAAAATCATCTTTTCAGCCTTGAAATAAGCATGAGTGTTTTGTACACAATTAGACCAACATCAGAACATGAGATTTTAACAACACCAATTTTGGTTTTTTTTTGTTGTTGTTGTTTTTTAACAACACCAATTTTGAACATAAGGGTTATGTTCTATTCTTGGGACACAGGGTTAAATAAATGGGCTGGGTAGTTTTGTGGACCTGATACAAACTAGAATCACCTGGGAAAAGGCAATCTTAAATGAGAAATTTCTTCCATCAGGTCAGCCTGTAAGCATGTCTGTGAGGCTTATATATATATCCAGAGGGGATGGAGGACACCAAGAAAACAAGGCCCTATAAGTCAGCATGATCCTTGCACATATGAACTCACAGAGACCGAGGCAGTATGCACAGGGCCTGCACAGGTCTGCACCAGACAGGGTTCTGGTGCTGAAAGGGACAGTGGACATAGCACCCATCTCTAACCAAGAAAATATCTCCAACTGATACCATTTGTAAATGAAAAACTAGCTTTGTTTCTAGTGGAGTCTCACTGGGGATACGAACTACCTTTAAAGGTGGGCTACACACCCAGCTGTAGATGTCCAGCAGACAACAACCCAAGGGCAGTTTTGGAAGGTCCCTGTCTTATATGTCACCTCACTGCTTTCCTTTTATTGTTTTAAAATTTTATCTTACCTTTCATTGTTATTTTATTTATATTTTTTCTTCTCTCTTTTCAACCTGCAGGTCCCTGTGTGTGTGTGTGTGTGTGTGTGTGTGTGTGTGTGTGTGTATTTTTAGATTTTATTAATTTATTTTTATTAATTAAAATTTATTCACTTTATATCCCAGCTGTAGCCCCCTTCTTCATCCCCTCCCAATTTCACCCTCTCTCCCTCTTCCCCTCCCTTGCTCCTCCTCCAGTCCACTGATAGGGGAGCTCCTCCTCCCCTTCCATCTGACCCTAACCTATCAGGTCTCATCAGGAGTGGCTGCATTGTCTTTGTGTATATATTATTCCTTCAAATCAATGTTATTAGGGAATTTCACAGTGTGGAAAAGAGTGGGTTTCTGTGTCCAGATGTTGCGACTTCGGGGGTAGATCTTTTCTTTATTTGTTTGTCTTATCCTATTACAATGTATTAAATTTTTATGTATTAATTTATGTTTTAATATGAGTTGTTTAGAATTTTAAAAGTGTTTGTTTATTTATTTATTTACTACACTTTATTCACTTTGTATCCCCTGCAGTAGCTCCATCCCTTGTCTCCTCCCAGTCCCACCCACCCTCCTTCTTCTCCCCCTATGCCCTTTCTCTAGTAGCCTGAAAGGGGAGGATCTTCTCCCCTCCTATCTGACTCTAGCCTACTGGGTCTCATCAGGGCTGGCTGCATCATCTTCCTCTGTGGTCTGGCAAGGCTACACCCACCAGGGTGAGGTGAACAAAGAGCCACCCACTGAGTTCAGAGATAGCCCCTGTACCCCTTAGTAGGGAACCCACTGGAAACTGAGTAGCCTATGGGCTACATCTGTGCACGGGTCTAAGTCCTCTCCATGCATGGTCTTTGGTTGGAGTATTGGCCTCTGGAGAACCCCCCTGGGCCCAGGTTTTTTGACTCTGTTGGTCTCTTTGAGTTCCCGTCACCTCCTCGTCTTTCTATCTTCTTCCATAAGGTTTCCTGCTCTCTGCCCAAAGTTTGGTTATTATGTTTTATTTTATTATTATCCCTTGGCAGCCTGGTTGTTTTCTAATGAGAAACAGAAAAAGAGCATAGCTGGATGGTAGGGAAGGAAAAGAGGAAGTGGGAAGGATAGACGGAGGATAATCTGTAGCCAAGGTTATATTGTGTGAAGGAAAAAAAAATCTAATTTCAATTTTCAAAAAAGTATTTAAAAATGCAAAATAAAATTCTTCCAAAAAATACTGACAAATATCCAAGAGATCACCCACAATGACCAAGTTAGCTTTATTCCAGAGATGCAGAAAAACAAATCAAAGAAATAATAAAAAACAAAGATCACATGATTATCTAAATACATGCAGAAATGGCCATTGATAAAATTGATCATGTCTTCCTGATGAAAGTCCTAGAGAGAGTAAAACTGGGGAAAACATACTTCAAAATAATAAAGTCTATATATTACAAACCCACAGCTAACATCATTGTACATGGAGAAACACTTGAAACAATCCCATTAAAATCAGGAAGGAAATAGAGCTGCCTGCTATATCAATTCCTTTCAATATAGTCTTTGAGGCACTATCCAGAGCAAGAAAAGAAGATAATGAATTAAAGGGGATACAAATAGGAAAAGAAATCACATCATTGCTATTTGCAGATGATAGGATACCAGACACAAGGGATACCAATGGTTACAAAATAAAACTTCCAGAAATGATCAACAACTTCAACAAAGTAAGGATACAAAATGACTTACAAAAATAAATGCACTTTCTATAGACCAACAACAAACACTCGGAGAATGAGACCATGGAACGCTTCAGTTCACAATAGCTTTGAAAGAATTAAAGATTTAGAAAGAAACCTAACTTGCGACATGAAGGACCTCTATAAGGTAAAGTTTTAACCTCTGAAGAGATTGAGGATGACACTAAAAAATAGAAACACCTCCCATGCTCATTGTACTAGCTTGTTTTATGTAAACTTGACTCAAGTTACAGTCATCAGGAAGGAGAAAGCCTCAATTAAGAAAATGCTTTCGTAACATCTGGCTGCAGCAGCCCCTGACACTGTTAATGATGTTCTGCTATGCTTACAAATAGGAGCCTAACTTGACTATAGTCTGGGGGGCTCCAGGCAGTAGCAGATCGTACAGTTGCTGTGCCTTAGGCTCCCTGCACATATATGGCAGATGGGTGGCTTGGTCTTCATATGGGGCTTCTGGCGAGTGGGGGTTGGAGAGTGTTTCTAACATAGACTCCTGCTTTTGGATCACTTACCCCTGGCATCACTGCCTTGCCTGGCCTCAGGGGATGAGGCTATGAGCAGTCCTGATGTGACTTGATGTGCTGGGGAGGGTTGATATGGGGGGAGGGGCTCCCCTTTTCTGGGGGGAATGGGAGAGGAGAAAGACAAAAAGGAGGAAGAGAAGCCTGGGAGGAGAGGAGGAAGGAGGTACCCTTGGGATGTAAAGTGAATAAACTGAAATAAAAAGGAAGGAAGGAAGGAAGGAAGGAAGGAAGGAAGGAAGGAAGGAAGGAAGAAAGGAAGGAAGGAAGGAAGATCTGGCTGTAGGCAAGCATGTGGGGCATTTTCTTAAACAGTGATTGATGTGGTGGGGCCCAGCCCATTGCAGGTGGCGCCATTCCTGGTCAGGTGGTTCTGCATTCTATAAAACATCACGCTGAGCTAGGCATGAGGAACAAGGAAATGAGCAGCTCTACTCCGTGGCTTCTGTATCAGTTCCTGCCTCCAGGTTTCTGCCTGGCTTAAGTTCCTATCTTGACTTCCTTTAAGGATGAACTACACTGCGGAAGAGTAAGCCAAATAAACTCTTTCTATCCCAACTTGCTTGTTTCATTACAGTGTTTGTCCACAGCAATAGTAACCTTAACTAAGACATTCATGAACTGATAAAATTAATAATATGAAAATGATCATTCTACATTAGATTCATTGCAACACCAACCAAAATCTCCATATTGTTAATCACAGATAGAAAAAGAAATATTAAGTTATTTTTACGCACAAAAGACCCTGGATAGCTAAAGTAAGACCCAAAGGAAACAAAAAAATAAAATCCCCACAATGTTTTAAGGATTACCATGTGATATTTCAAGCTATAATACAGAGAAGTAATAACAAACAATAAAAACAACATGGTGCCACCACAAAAACAGACATGTAGATGAATGAAGCAAAATAGTGAATACATGTAACTACAGATATCTGCTATTTGGCAAAGATACAAAAAATACATGCTGGAAAACAGACATCTTCAAACACTCCTGCTTGGAAACTTGGATGTCCACATGTAGAATAGAATTAGAATCATTCCAATCACAATGCACAAAAGTCAACTCCAAATGTATCAAAGACATAAACTTGAAACCTGAAACTCCTAGAAGAAGACATAGAAAGTACCTGGAAGATGTACATTTCGGGAAAAGATTTTCTGAACAGGATTCCATTTTGCTTAGGAATTAAGAATAACAATTGACAAATGGTACCATTTAAAATTCAAAAGCTTCCGCACAGCTAAAGAAACAAATCAACTCAGTGGAGAAGAAGCCCACAGACAAGGAGAGAGTAGTTGTTAGCTCTATACATCTGACAGAGGGTTAAATTCTAGTATAAATAAAGAACTAAAGTCACAAGAGCAAGCAATCCAATCAAAACATGGACAGTGGATCTGAACAGAGTTCTCAAAAGAAGAAGTAAAAATTTATGAGAAATTCTCTTGAAGTTTTTATTAATTTTTTGTAATTATGGAAATTCAAACAAAAATGAAAAAATAATCATGAAAACAAAAGAACTGACAACTAATGAGGATGTGTGAAAGAGTAACCATCTTCACTATTGGTGTGATCATCAACTCAAGCATTCACTGTCAAAATCAGTGGGAACAATTTTCAGAAAGGTAAAAAAATAAAATGCCAGTTGACCTAGCTCGCCCAATTATTGGCATATGCCCTAAGGATTCAACATCCTTCTCCACAGAAATTTACTCACCAATGCTCACGGCTGTGCTATTCACAATAGTTAAGAAAGGGAAACAGCCATTCAGCCATGACTGGAATAAACAAATAAATTTGTGGTATTTTATTCAAACCATGAGTAAATATGTGGTAGAGATATACAATTATACACACCTTTTAGCTGTAAAGAAAAATGAAATAATGGAATTTTCAAATAAGTACATGGAAATAGAAAATAAACTGATTGATGTAGCACAAACCCAGAAAAATAAATGTACAAGTACAGCCCTGGGGCTTGTTACTAATAAACGTTTTATAACTTATGGGTCATTCACAGCTTTTTAAAAAAACTATTAAATCACTTTGCCTTTATATTCTCCTTGTAAGAGTGAAATACTAATGTACACTACTGTTTATAGACTAGGTTCTAATTAAAAATGTTATTTGGTATATGGAATATTTTACAGACACGTTCTAATTAAGCAGACATTTTCCATTTTCCAGGTACGATCTAGCTTCACTCTTCAGGTAAGTATCTCATTTCTTTTTCATTAATTCATGTGATTTACATCTTGGTCATAGGCCCCTCCCTCTTATCCTCCAGTCCCACACTCCCTCCTAAGAATAGGGGAGTACTCCCCCACCCACATATACCAGCTCATCTATTCACATGAGGACTGAGTTCATCTTTTTCCCCTGTGGCCTGGTAGGGAAGTCCCATCAGGGGGAACTGATCAAAAAACAGGCAACATAGTCCATGTCAGAGATATCCCCCACTTGCCTAACTAGTGGGCTTACCTGAAGCCTAAGATGCTCATCAGGCTTACCTTCTTGGAATATGAGCATTTTAGTATGTCTATCCTGTACTATATGACTAACATCTGCTTATAATTGAGTCTATACCATGTGTATCTTTCTGGGTCTGTGTATCACACTTAGGATGATCTTTTCTAGTTTCATCCATTTGCCTGCAAATTAATGATCTCCTTGTTTTTAATGGCTGAAAAGTATTCCATTGTGTAAATGTGCCACAGTGTCTTTATCCATTCTTCAGTTGAGGAACATCAAGGTTTTTTCCAGTTTCTGGCTATTGTGAATAAAGCTTCTATGAGCATGGTTGAGCAAATGTTCTTGTTGTATCTACAGATAAAATGCAGTCCCCATCAATATATCAACACAATTTTTCACAGACCTTGAAAGAACAATTCTAAATTTCACATGGAAAACAAAAAACTCAGAATAGCAAAAGCAATCCTATGCAATAATAGAACCTTTGAAAGTGTCTCCATACCTGACCCAAGCTATAGTACAGAGCAATAATAATAATAATAATAATAATAATAATAATAGGCTGGTTGATCAATGGAATCAAATCAAAGACAATGCAGCCAGTCCTGGTGACACCTGATAGGAAAGGGTCAGATGGAAGGAGAGGAGGACCTCCTCTATCAGAGGATTTGGAGAGGGGCATGGGAGGAGATGAGGGAGGGAGTGGGTAGGATTGGAGGGAATGAGGGAAGGAGCTACAGCTGGGATAGAAAGTGAATAAACTGTAAAAAAAAAAATCAGTGCAACACCCCCAGTCAAAAAAAAGAAAACTCAAAAATAAACCCACAACCTATGTACACCAGCTTTTTGACAAAGGAGCTAAAACCATACAATGAAAAAAAAATGACAGCATCTTCAACAAATGGTGCTGGTCTAACTTGGATGTCTACTGGTGAAAAAAACTACAAATACAACCATGTTTATCACCCTGCACAAAACTCAAATCCAAGTAGACCAAAGTCCTCATTATAAAATCAGATACACGAGATCTGCTAAAGAAAAAACAAAAACAAAAACTGGGTATGAGCCGTGAAATCATTGGCACAGGAGACAACTTCCTGAGCAAAACACCAACAACTCAAGCTCTAAGATCTACAACTAATAGATGGGACCTCTTGAAACTGAAAAGCTTCTGTAAAGCAAAGGACATTATGAATAGAATGAAATGGCAGTCTACATATTGGGAAAGATCTTCACCAATCCTACACCTGACAAAGAGCTAATAGAATATATAAAGAACTCAAGAAATAAACGCCAACAAACCAAATAATCTAATTAAAAAATGGGATACAGAGCTAAGCAGAGAATTCTCAACAGAGGAATCTCAAATGGCAGGGAAATATTTAATGTTTCTCAATGTCCTTAGTCATCAGGGAAATGCAAATCAAAAAGATCCTGAGAAGGGAGGGAGGGAAAGATTGGGAGGGAATGAAGGCGGGGGCTACAGCTGGGATTCAAAGTGAATAAATTATAATAAATAAAAAATATGAAAAAGGAAAAAAAAAGAACAAGAAAAAGCCCCTGAGATTTCACCTTACAACCATCAGAATGGCTAACTAAGTTCAAAAACTCAAGTGACAACATATGCTGGTGAGGATGTAGAGAAAGGGGAACCCTCCTCCATTGCTGGTGGAAATGTAAACTTGTACAACCACTTTGGAAATCAATCTGGCGCTTTCTCTGGAAACTGGGAATAGCCATACCTCAGGACCCAGCTGTGCCACTCCTGGGCATGCACCTGAAAGATGCTCTACTGCAGAACAAGGACATTTGCTCTAATTCTTTAATAATCTGGAAGAGAAATAATGAAGTTACATTACCTGTTGGAAGTAATAATATAAAAAAGGGACAATGTGTCCTCTGTTGCCCAATGACTGTAAAGCATGTACAGGCCCAGAGAGAGGCAAAGAATTCAAGACAGACTTCCTGGACTAAAATAGAAGTTTCTGTAGGGCTGTCAGGAGTCCTTCTGGTAGATCTCTGTGATAACCTGCATCTAGGTTTTTGATAGTTTTCTGCATTCTTTGAGTCATGATTCCCTCTGTGTTCAAATCCCACATGACAGGGTTGGGCCTTCTATGTTTGACATTGATCTATTTTCTTCCTTTTTGGTTTCTTTCATGCTCATAAGTCTTAGGACTGGATTGTTTTCCATCTTGGATAATGCCTCTTAAAATCTCAAAGTTAACTTTAATTAGTCACTTGCCACATATGGCAGCATGTATTTGGAGAAGATCATGAAAATCTCTAGAAAACATTATCCAGTTGAACACAGAAGTAAAGAAATTATAGTTTCTCTCCCTCCAAAATAGAGAGTATATGAAAAATTTCAAAATTCTGGTTTATTTTTATTTATAAACATTATCAAAATCAAAGCTTTTCTATTTGAAACTGTCTTTTGTCACTAATGGAGATAAAAATAATCTTGGCTCGTAATTATTGGAAACCATACAATGAACCAAATTATGTAATTAGATGTGAACAAGAATGGCATCATTCAGGGAGCAAAAAATACACAGAATATAAAAAAAAATCAGCTTTGAGTACAAGAATGGCAATGGCATGCAGGAGATCCTCTGTGCGTTGTGAAAGGCACAGCCACCTCGCAGTGCTGAGTGGCCCCTTCACAGACGCGTGAGTGGGGAAGTGGAAACATACTTGTAGTCTCTTAGTGATATCTTTCACTTTGGAGCTACTCCTCTGCTTTCAACTTTGCTAAAGACAAACCATTTTAAGTAGAAATGAACTTAAACCATAACATTTTTATTTCAAAATCATGTATGTCATATCATGTTATTTTAAAAAAAAGTATAATCTTTCTTTTGTTAAAACCTATTTATTTTGGGCTAGCGAGACAGCTCAGCAGTAAGCAACACTGACTGTTGCTTGACTGTTCATCAAGAAAGCCTGGGCTATCTAACAATCATCCATATCTCCAGTTCTGAGGATGCCCTTTTCTAACCTCCTCTGAGCCCATGTGTGAGTGCGGTACACAGATACATATGCAGGCAAATACATGTAAAATATTTTTAAGGATTTATTTGTGTATTTTATATATGTGTGTATTTTGGATCCAGAGATGTATGTGCATCACATATGTGTCTGGTGCCTGCTGAAGCCAGAAGAGGGCATCCAACCCTCTGGGACAGGAGTTACGATGACTTCAAGACTTCATGGGTGCTAAGCCAGCACAGATTCTCCACAAGAGCAGGAGGTGCTCTCAACTTCTGAGGACTTTCTGCAGCCCGAACGTTATATTTTTCACTGTTGCCTACTACTAACCTTAATCAACCCACTACAGGATTCCTACCAGAAAAATAGTTTAAGGATCAGCCTATACTGGTTGTCTTATTTTAAGAAGTATTGAGATTTAATTCATATCTGTTGAACGTACTACATATTAATTAGCATTCTAGATACTTAAAATTTGACAGCCTTCTAGCTGTCATTTTGACCATATTAAGAGCTACGGTTAACGTAATGTACAGATGAGAAAACTGAATCATGGGAAAGTTAAATAATTTCACCAAGATTGGACAGATGCAAGTAGCAAAGCTTGAACTCATAATCTTCGTTGACTCTGTGAATGTAAGCGCCTGTTTTGCTAAGTGGGCAGTTTAGGGGAGTCAAACATATTTGTATGTTTGAGGTTTATGAGAACTAGGACATTAAATTTGGTATGTTTTCATTCTCTCCCGTACTCCAAGGAACTGGAATGAAAAGAGGAAAGAGGATGGAAGGAGGGAAGGAAGGGAGGGAGGGAGGGAGGGAGGGAGGGAGGGAGGGAGAGAGAGAGGGAGGGAGGAGGGTAAGAAGGAAGAGAGAAAGGAAGGAGGGAGGGAGGAAAGGAAGAAAGGAGGGAGGAAGGGAGGGAAGGAGAAGAAGGGAAAGAGAAAGGAAGGAGTGAAGAAGAGGGAGGGGAAAGGAAGGAGGGAGGGAAGAAGGAAGGAAAGAAGGACAAAAGAAAGGAAGGCCAGGAAGAGGAAGAAAGGAAAGAGGGAGGATGGGGGATGGAGGAAGGGAGGAAGGAAGGAAAGAAAGGAGGAGGAAGAAAGTGGGGAGGAAAGAAGGAAGAAAGGGAGGAAGCAAGGGAGGAGGAAAAGAAAGAGGGAGTAGGGAAGGAAAGAAGAAAGGAAGGAAGGAAGGAAGGAAGGAAGGAAGGAAGGAAGGAAGGAAGGAAGGAAGGAAGGAAGGAAGAAAAAAAGGAAGGAAGGAAAGAACCTTTGTGTGTGGTTCCCGGTGCCCAGGAGATCAGTCCTACACCCTAAGATAGAAACAGCATCCTCTTTCTTAGCCTGGCCTCTCTCAGCCCAGCAACACAAAGCTGCCAGGCCATTTGTCTAAAGCATTTCTTACATCATGTTTTTCTCCTACTCCAGAACCTAGGATGACTTCATTATCCTCACAGGAGCAAGTCCAAACTATTCCATCTGGCACTGAAGAACCTTTGGGAGTTTTTTGTTTGTTTTGTTTATTCTATTATATTTACCTAATCATCTATTCTTTCCAAACACAGATTCCCAAAACCTTGACTCCCCATTTTGCTGACATCTTGTAACCTGTCTCTCAGCAAGCCCCACTTCTCTGAGGTCAGATCACACAAACCCAATCAATTCTTAACATGTTTACTGCTACCCTGAAGCCAATACCTATCACAGCTTTTGAAACACTGATAGAGCTGCCTAACTGGTCCAACTGCCTCCACCCTTGCCCTTCTAAGGAATCGTCCAAACACCAGTCAAACATGCCATCCTCCAGTTAGCCTAGTTCTAAAATGCCCCTACTGTCTGCCTGTTTCGTGCAGTGTAGAATTTCCCGAGGCTTTACCAGATACTGAACTGCATTTTGTAATTTGGTCTCTAAAATCCAATTTCCTTTATCCTCTTATCTCTTTCTACTCTTTTTTTGCCCATGTTGCACTAGCAACATGGGAATTTATCAGACATGTGTTCAGTAACAATGTATAAAAATGCAACTCATTTTAATATATGAAGCCCTGAAGCATAAAGGCAAAATAAAATGGAACCTTCTCTCTTTAAAAAACAAAATAAACAAAACAAAAAACAAACAAACAAACACCTGGGTGATATTCCCAAGGAGAAAGCACACACACATGTTTTGTAAGAAGCAGAATTTAAAATTTATTCTCAATTTTTCTTATTGGTCTTGAAAATAATTTATTTAAGGTAGACATGTGTACCAGAGATAAAGACAATACCAGAGATATTGGTGAATTGACACCGTCTAAAGAGAGAATGCTTATGAATTAAAAAAAATGATGCTGAATTATTGTTGGTATAAGATTATCCAATGTAAACTTTAGTAATATTTTATATAACACGACCTCAAAAGTAGCTACATCTTGCCTTTTCTCAAAGCTAAATCATTTTTAAAACTAATACAAGTAAACTCTAAAGCAAGTGTTTTAGGTAGTTCGTAGAAAACTTACTTAAAAAGCTCAAGGACCAATGTTCAATCTCTAGTTCCATTGCTGGTGGGAATGTAAGCTTGTACAACTACTTTGAAAATGAATCTGGTGCTTTCCCAGAAAATTTGGAATAGTGCTACCTCAAGACTTAGATATACCACTCCTGGGCATATACCTGAAAGATGCTCAACCATACAACAAGGACATTTGCTCAGCTATGTTCACAGCAGTTTTAGTCATAATAGCCAGTATCTGGAAAAAACCTAGATGTCCTTCAACCAAAGAATAGATACAGAAATTGTGGTACATTTATACAATGGAATACTACTCAGCAATTAAAAGTAAGAAAATCATGAAATTTGCAGGCAAATGGATGGAACTAGAATAGATCATTCTAGTTGAAGTAACCCAGAATCAGAAAGACACGTATTGTATATATTCATTTAAAAGTGGATGTCAGCGTATAATATAAGATAAATATACAGACATCTACAGATCTAAAGCTAAACAACAAGGAGGACTGTAGGGAGAGTTCCTCAAAGGAAATAAAGAAGCAATCCATGATGTAATATATATATTAGAATTTCATTTCTTCTGAACGTCTAATAATCTATAAAATTATACTAAAATAGTTTTTAAAATGGTAAATACTAAAAAATACTTTACTAAAAAACATAAAAAAAACATGTGTTTTTCATTTTGTCAATGTTTGGTTGTTGCAAATAAAGCTAGTATGGAAATTTGTATAAAATGAGTGAAATCTTTCCTTTAATTTTCGTATGTGCTGGAAGTGGAATTGTTGGATCATTTCTTTATTTCCTTTGAGGAACTCTCCTACAGTTTTCCATTGTTCAACGGCTACATTTTCCCACATCCTCTACAATACTATCCCAGAGAAAATAAACAAAAACACAAAAACCTATTAACAGGAGTTCACTTCACTAAATGGCTTGGCTAGGCTAGGTAGGCCAGGTGCAGCGGCTGAGAATCTGATGAACTGAGAGTTCTGATGAACGGACTGAATTTGAAGGAGAAGCAACACAAGTGAAAAGAAAGAGCTTCTTAAATGCTAGAAATATGACGTCAGGGTGCTGGATGGAATGGGATGTCCCCACAGTCTTGAGCATTTGACTGCTTGGTACTCAAGTGGTGGCACTGTTTGAAGAGGTTTGGGAGACATGGCGTCACTGGATGGAGTCAGGCTTTAGGTGTTAAGACCTTATGTTACTTCCGGTTTTCTGCCTCCATGTCTAGCTTCATTCCTGAGGCTGACTGTGTGAGCTCTCAGGTTCCAGACTCCAAGCCTGCTCCTTGCTTCCATGCTTCCCCAGCAGAGTGAACTCGTCCTTTAGAGATGAAAAGCTGAAATAAACTTTTTCTTCTGTAAGTTGCCTTGGCCGTTGTGTTTTATTTATTTATTTCAGTAGTTATTGTGTTTTGTTTTATTTCACCAATAAAAAAAGCAACTAACACACTCATAAGCAATCAATTTGAGCAACTGAGCAATTAGATATTTTTATGTTTGATTTGATTTTAGTAATTACACTTTATTCACTTTGTATCCTCCCATAAGCCTCTCCCTCCTCCCCTCCCAATCCCACCCACCTCCTACCTTCCCCTTCTTCACATATGCCCCTCCCCAAGTCCACTGATAGGGGAGGTCCTCCTCTCCTTCCTTCTGATCTTAGTCTATCAGATCTCATCAGGAGTGGCTGCATTGTCACCTTCTGTGGCCTGGTAAGGCTGCTCCCCTCTTAGGGGGAGGTGATCAAAAAGCAGGCCAATCACTTTATGTCAGAGGCAGTCCCTCTTCCCATTACTATGTAACCCACTTGGACATTAAACTGCCATGGGCTACATCTGTGCAGGGGTTCTAGGTTATCTCTATGCATGGTACTTGGTTAGAGTATGAGTCCCTGGAAAGACCCCTGTGTTCAAATTTTTTGGTTCTGTTGCTCTCCTTGTGGAGTTCCTGTCCTCTCCAGATCTTACTATTTCCCACTACTTACATAAGATTCCATGCACTCTGCCCAACAGTTGGCCATAAGTCTCAGCATCTGCTTTGATAATCTGCAGGGCAGAGCTTTCAGAGGCCCTCTGTGGCAGGTTCCTAGGTTGTTTCCTGTTTTCTTCTTCTTCTGTTGTCCATCCTCTTTGCCTTTTGGGATGGGAATTGAGCATTTTAGTCAGGGTCCTCTCTCTTGATTAGTTTCTTTAGATGTACAGATTTTAGTAGGTTTATCCTAAGTTATATGTCTATATGAGTGAGTATATATCATGTGTGTCTTTCTGCTTCTGGGACAGTTCACTCAGGATGATCCTTTCAAAGTCTCACCATTTACCTGAAAATTTCATGATTTCCTTATTTTTCATTGCTGAGTAATACTCCATTGTGTAGATGTACCACAATTTCTACATCCATTCTTCAGTTGAGGGGCATCTGGGCTGTTTCCAGCTTGTGGCTATTACAAATAAAGCTGCTACAAATAGGGTTGAGTAAATGTCCTTATTGTACACTTGAGCCTCTTTTGGTTATATGCCTAGGAGTGGTATGGCTGGGTCTTGAGGAAGCGCTATTCCTAGTTGTCTGAGAAAGTGCCAGATTGCTTTCCAGAGTGGTTGTACAAGTTTACATTCCCACCAGCAGTGGAAGAGGGTTCCCCTTTCTCCACAACCTCTCCAGCATGTGTTGTCACTTGAGTTTTTCATCTTGACCATTTTGATGGGTGTAAGGTGAAATCTCAGGGTTGTCCCCAAGGAAATAGAAGCAGTCATTGAAAGTCTCTCATCCAAAAGAAGCCCAGGACCATATGGTTTCAGCTCAGAATTCTACCAGACCTTCAAAGAAGAGCTAACTCCAGTTCTCTTCAAACTATTATACAAATAGAAACAGAAGGAACATTACCAAACTCATTCTATGAAGCCACAGTCACCTTGGTACCTAAACCTCACAAAGACCCAACAAAGAAAGAGGATTTCAGGCCAATCTCCCTTATGAACATTGATGCAAAAATACTCAACAAAATACTCGCACACAGAATACAAGAACACATCAAAGATACCATCTACTATGACCAAGTAGGCTTCATCTCAGGTATGCAGGGGTGGTTCAATATACGGAAATCCATCACTGTGATCCACCATATTAACAAACTGAAAGAAAAAAAAAACATGATAATCTCCCTAGATTCTGAACAAGCATTTGACAAAATCCAACATCCATTCATGTTTAAAGTATTGGAGAGATCAGGGATACAAGGCACATATCTCAACATAGTAAAGGCGATATACAGCAAGCCTATAGCCAACATCAAACTGAGAGAAAATTACAGCAATCCCACTGAAATCAGGAACAAGACAAGGCTGCCCACTCTCTCCATATCTCTTCAACACATTCTGGAAGTCCTTGCTAGAGCAATAAGACAGTTGAAGGAGATCAAGGGGATACAGATGGAAAAGGAAGAAGTCAAATTATCACTATTTGCAGATGATATGATAGTATACGTGAGTAACCCCAAAAACTCTACCAAGAAAATCCTACAGCTGATAAACACCTTCAGCAAAGTGGCCGAAAACAAAATTAACTCAAAAAAATCAGTAGCCTTCCTGTATACAAAAGACAAAAGGGCTGAGAAAGAAATTAGGGAAACAACACCCTTCACAATAGTCACAAATGACATAAAGTACCTTAGTGTAACCCTAACCAAGGAAGTCAAAGACTTGTATGAAAAAAATATATATATATATTTAAATAGAAGAATTAAAAGCATAATCTCCACTGGTGGTGAAGGACAACATCTCTTCCTTTTTTCTTTTTATAAATGTATTTTTATTCATTACAGTTTATTCACTTTGTATCCCCCTGTACCTCCCTCCCTCTTCCCCACCCAACCCCACCCTCCCTCTTCCCCACCTGTGCCTTCTCCAAGTCCACTGATAGGTGAGGTCCTTCTCCCCTTCCTTCTGATTTTAGTCTAGCAGTTCTCATCAGGAGTGGCCACATTGTCTTCCTCTGTGGCCTGGTAAGGCTGCTCAACACTCAGGGAGAGGTGATCAAAGAGCAGGCCAATCAGTTCCTCTCAGAGACAGTCCCTGTTCCCATTATTATGGAACCCACTTGAACTGAACTGCCAAGGGCTACCTCTGTGCAGGGGTTCCAGGCCATCTCCATGAGTGGTCCTTGGCTGGAGTATCAGTTTCAGAAAAGACCCCTGTGCTGAGACTTTTTGGATTTGTTGCTCTCCTTGTGGAGCTCCTATCTTCTCCAGCTCTTACTATGTCCCACTTTTTTCATAAGATTTCCCGCACTCTGCCCAAAGTTTGGCTATGAGTCTCAGTATCTGCCTCCATACCCTGCAGTGTAGAGCCTTTCAGAGGCCCTCTTTGGTAGGTTCCTGTCCTGTTTCCTGTTTTCTCCTTCTCCATCCTCTTTGCCTTTCTGAATGGGGATTTAGCATCTTAGCCAGAGTCCTTCAAGAACTCAAAGAAGTTAAGAAGTTAAACAGCAACAAATCAAGTAATCCAATTTAAAAAAAAATGAAGTACAGAGCTAAACAGAGAATTCTCAATAAAGGAATATTGAATGGCAGAGAAACACTTAAAGAAATGTTCAATGTCCTTAGTCCTCAGGGAAATGCAAATCAAAACCACCCTGAGATTTCACCTTACACCATCAGCATGGCAAAGATCAAAAACTCAAGTGACACATGCTGGAGAGAATTTGGAGAAAGGGGAACCCTCCTCCACTGCTGGTGGGAATGTAAACTTGTACAACCACTTTGGAAATCAATCTGACGCTTTCTCAGACAATTAGGAATAGCGCTTCCTCAAGATCCAGCCATACCACTCCTAGGCATATATCCAAAAGAAGCTCAAGTATACAACAAGGATTTTTGCTCAACCATGTTTATAGCAGCTTAATTTTTAATAGTCAGAAGCTGGGAACAGTCCAGATGCCTCTCAGTTGAGGAATGGATACAGAAAGTGTGGTACATCTACACAATGGAATACTACTCAGCAATAATAAAAAAAAAAGAAAGGAAATCCTGAAATGTGCAGGTAAATGGTGGGAACTGGAAAAGATCATCCTGAGTGAGGCATCCCAGAAGCAGAAAGACACACATGGTATATACTCACTTATAAGTCAATATTAGACATATAATGTAGGGTAATAATACTAAAATTTGTACACTTAAGAAAGATAAGCAAGAAGGAGGACAACATCTCTTAATGAAATCACATTTGTGTAAAATCTGCTGACAAAGGTGTTGAGGTGGACACAGAAACACAGCATCCACGGGGGGGCAATATGTGTGTTGATGGACATGTGTGGTGGGAGAGAGGCTGACAATGAAAAAGATAGGAAACTAGAGGTAATGCTAATGGTATTGCAATTAACCCCAAGGCAATGATAGCAATGAAGAATCTACCAGAGGAAACTGAGTCATGTATAAGGCAAGGACTAGTGTTAGAGTGGATAGATTCCAGGTTAGCTGGGGAAATACTAGATGTTAGACACATATTCAAACAAAATGGGAGAGAGTGAAAGTAGTGGTTAGAAAGTAGAGGTTTAGATTTAATATTATGGTGAAGATTTGATATTGGTAATAGCAAACTGAAGAGTGGCTACCTGAGTTAGGTGAGAGGCTAAAATGATTGGATGAAAACAGAGCTTGGCTTTTCTAGGATTCAGAAAGCTGAAGTATCACATGTTTTAAATCTGGATTAACCAGATTTAGGTCTAAAAATGGGAGGAGTTTAATGATAAACATATAGTCTCAATTCATAGCACTGTCTGGGAATTTTAAGAGGTGTGGCCTCATTGAAGAAAGTATGCCACTTGGGTTGGGCATTGATGTTTCAAAGCCTTTGCACTGTTTCTAATGTTCCATCTTTGTTTCCTGGATTCACATAAAATTAGATCCTCCTTATACTGACTTTTCTGAATTTACCTAGCAGATACAGAAGTTACTAAAACTCTGTCTTTGCCTTTCCATCATGAACTCTAACCTTCTAGAACTGTAAGAACAAATAAACTGGTTTTGTTTTGCTCATAAGTTCCTATGGTCATGATTACTTATCACAGAAATATGAAAGTAACTAATACAGGATCAGGGAGTAAAAATATCACTAAATAAGAATTTAAAAGCCTACTGGCAAACGTATTCAAAAATTAATATATGTAGATACTGCACTGGCTAGAAATTAAGAAGGAAATTAGGTATTAAAAGGAAGGAATTAGAAAGAATGGTCTAGAGATCTATAGGTGAGAGCAACAAAGAAAGAAAATGTGTGCCTAAATCCTTCACATGTTTCTTAAACGTGAACGCTTTTGTGTAACTGAATTATGATAACCTTGAAAAATCCTGTGTTGGAATAATATTGATTCACTTTTTAAAAAAAATCACATTATAATGTCCTATTTAGGAAAGAAAGATTGGTGAATAAATGTGGCATGTTTTTAGATACGGAGGAAGTCAGTTCAATAAAGGAGAAAGACATGGGACAAACAGTGAAAATGCTTGTCAGAAGTTTATGAAAATAAGTAACAGAAATTGTCTGAGTGATGAGCTGGTGAAAACGAAAACCTTCTGGATGATATGAATTGTCCCTGGATTCACATAAAATTAAGTCCACCATACATTGGCTCTTCTGACAATAGCTGTGGAGAGAGAGTTCATAAAACTGTTCAAAGTGCATTGGGAGTATCAGTGACACAGTGTTTTCTAATCCTGTCTATTTGGTTACATTATGATAAATCATGTCATAGGTAAGACTCCATGTGGTTAATATTTTATAGACATTCTGTTCAGACAGTCATGTGAGTTCTGTTTTGCTTGCGACAAAATGCTTCTTTCACGTTATATCAAGTTGTCTGAGTCATATGCGCTTGTGTTTGAAGTTTAAACCCATAGGTTCGGCTGGAACCTATGCTGCTTTTTCTTTGAAATTTTTTATATGGTTTACTCTAAGAACTTCAAAATGATAGTATTGTGGTACCATTGGGTGTTTTATTGTTGTTTTGAATGACTTTGTCTGAGGAGAAAGCCTCGATAAAATAGGAGCTGTCAGAGTCGCTCAGAATGCTTTTAACCGTCAAACTAGTAAACAGCCAGCATCAAGAAGAAAACATGTTACCTTCAGGCTGCAGAACCTCAACATCTAAATTAGAACTGTGCTATAATAAAATCGTTTACACAGATGCTTATCATCTCTTCCAGGTTTTGGTTTGCAGTAAAAATGTGCTGAGTAAGTTCCGGTTAAATGCTTAACAGAATATGATACTGGTCACTTTTATCATATTAAAACATAGGATAAAAACACTATCTCATGAGGTATAGTAGTATTAAATGATTCATGTAAAGCAATGAAATACTGAATACACTTAGTGATCATTGTTATTAATTATGCTAATTATTACAAATATTAGCTATAGGAACTATTATACCTACGCAGGGTTTTTTACTTTGGTACATCTTTTAAAGAACGGAACCCAGCAGGTTACAGTGTAAGCGCACAGGGAAATTTAAACGAGCTCACAGAGGTTGAGAGTGACTGAGAACTTGGTTTGGAGACTTGGAAATCAATGGAACCTGTACCAGGAGGGCATTCAGCACTCTCCCTCCACCTCTCTTGTGTGTTTACACACACTTGTTGCAGCTCTCCGTCTATTTAGTGACTTCTGCCTGGCTATCCCTGAGGAAAAATTGCCACAGCCCCTGTTGTACTTCCTGTCACATGACACAACTAACTACTTACTGTATAGAAGAGAGAATATAATTTTTTTTCTAAAGATTTATTTTTATTATTTAATTATGTGTATGTGTCGTGGGTATGGGCACATGAATGCAAGCGCTCACAGAGGTCCGAGATGTCATTTACCCGAGAAGCTGGGGTTACGGGCAGTTGTGAGCCACCTGATGTGGGTTCTGGGAACCGTACTTGGGCCAACAGGAAGAGCAACAGCCATCTATGGAGCCCAAATTAAAGCTTAATTTTAAGTAGTATTTTCTTGACCTAGTTAGGTTGGGGGTTATGGGGCATGATTTTAAACTGATGACCATCCCTTCCTCATCATGCTTGAAAGTGTTTCAAGATAAAGGAGTACTTCCTGCATCAGGAGAAATTCCTGCACACACACACTCTCTCTCTCTTTAATTTATATTTCATTTTTTTTTGCAATTTATTCACTTTGTATCTTGAATGTAGCCCCCTCCCTCATCTCCTCCTGGTCCCACCCTCCCTTCCTCTTCCCACCATCCCCCTCTCCTAGTCCACTGAAAAGGATGTGTCCCCCTCCCCTAACTACTATCTGACCCTAGCCTATCAATTCTCATCAGAGCTGCCTGGATCCTCTTCCTCTGTTGCCTTACCAAGGATGAAGGGAGAGGTGATCAAAGAGCACGCAAGCAAGCTTACTCCTGATTTCTCAGCACTCTTTCTTTCCATGACTCTAAAGCCACCCCATCTATGCTCTATCTAATTTTCGCAGAACAACAAACACTCAAGAATCTTTGTACCAGGAGGAACTTGATCTTATTTTTACAACAAGCCTATAGAAAGACCACAATCCCATGTAACAAACCTGTTCAGAGTCCATTATTCCCTGCAGGTGTTTAAGAGAAGTGATCCCAACTTTAGCTAAGCCTAATCCATGCACTTACATGTGAGGTTGGGGTACACAGGGTGAAATAAGAATATGCCCTATGATTGGCATTTCTTTTAGAAGCATGTAGATAGATAGAGGTAAGCCCACCATAGTGGAAGCACTGATAGAACCTTTTTCCTACTCATTGCAACATTTCAACCCAACAGTGCAGCATCCAGTATTTACATGGCGGGTAGTTACTAAAGGTTTCCACTGAACACTGTACTAATTCCGAGGACCACTTATGAGAAGCTGAGTTCCCCCTAAAGATGGCAAATGAGCATCGTTTCTAAATGATACCTCTGCTTATATGTATCCTGTGATCACATCCAAAAGTAGTCCTCCCTGACATATGCGTGTTTTAGCTACTGAGAGTTCACCATGAATGCACATAGGGGAAAGGTGGCTATTATTAGTCTGTTGTCTGCGCAGAGGTAGAGAGGGGGAAAGGGGAAAACACTTGTTTTAACTTTAACATGAATCATTCTCTATAAAAAGAAATAGGATCTCCAGCCTGGCCACAGAGTAAATTCTAGGCCACATATATGCTTCTACTTACTCTAAAAGGAGAATATTCATGCTTCATTTCCCCCCATAGATATGTCTGAAAGGGGTAAATAATAGGATTTTTTCAGTAGAGCTATCTAATTGCTTACTTCATCCATTTCTGTTAATGTGATTTTAATGAACTAAATGTTGATTTAACATTTCCCCCCAGGCTTGAGGAAAAGGGATACTTGACAAGCAAAGTATCCATTCCTTTGCCTGTTAATTTATTTTTGAGATCTTTACAGTATAATAATCTGCACTATAAATCCTGGATCAAGAGCAGTGAAACCTAAATGATATTTGTGCCAATAATTGTCCTTTGTGCCCTGCTGATCACAGCCTCTCCTGTCTGGCTCCTGCTGAGCCCAAAACTGGAGAGGGTTGGATAAATTTATCTCTAACCTGTTCTGTAACACTGCAGTGGGTGGTCCTTTAAAATACTTGGACAGAGAACTATCTCTGTCAGTCTAGGAGTAAATATTAACTGTCTAAATAAACTCTAGGGCTTAATCTATATGGATACACCAAAGTTTAAGTATTTATTTTAGTTAACACATTATAATATTATTAATGGACTAAAATATTCTATTTTAAAATATATAGGGAATATGTACCAATCAATTCAGAGTAATTCCAGCTCATGTATGCTTGAAGTCTTTAAGCGTCTGGGTAATAGTTGCTTGCTGTTATTAAATGTAATCAGCTCACTGTGCCAAACACTAAAACTTACTGTATCAGTAGGATTTGGGTCTCTGTAATCTAAGCCCCACATATTTCTCTTCCCTCCCACTCTTTGAGCCTCTAGTAAGCACCATCGTACTTTCAGATGAACCATCTTCTCTTTTATAGATGAGAAACAATGGGCAACCTTTGTGTATCTGGGGCTTCCTTGTCTAGTTATAATTATTTTGCTGTGAATGGCAACATACTCTGCTTTCTGGAGCTGAATGCTTTCTTCTTCTTGCATACATCCATCATTCCCAGTCATTATTATCCAGTCATCTATTGATGGAATTTATGCTGACTCCATATCTCAGTTTTTGAAAATACTGTGGAATAAACACAGAAATGTAAGTGTCATCTTGTTGGGCTATTTACTAAGTTGTGAGGTTGCCATATCACATCCAATTGATTTATTTTTTCTGTCTTTAAAATAATTTTATTTCTGAAGTAAAATATTTTTTAAACAAAGGTACATTACTTTGTGTTAAGAATAAAGAAATTGGAATGAATGTGTAACTAGTCCCCATAATGAACGGGTTTACTCTAGGCAGCTTCTGTCATCCATCCTGTAAATATTGTATTAACTGATGGTGCCAACAGAGAAAAGAAGGAAATCATGCAAGCTGTTTTCTTGATCAAGAGATGATACATCTTAATCAATTACGTAAAATGGGTATGATTTCCACTACTCAAGAATTTTAGAAGTCAGGGTGTAAACATAGGTATGAGGATAACAACAAGAAATGAGTGATCAAGGCAGGAGCCATAGTGGGAGTAGTACAGAAGAAATTTTTTGTTGGGCCCCTGTGTCTTTAAGGATCTTTTCAAAAACAGTTAGGATTGATTGGCCTGGAAGTAGCCTTGATTGAAGAGGGCACAGATTCCATCCTTTGTGATAGTCAGATTTTTCCTTTTGAATTTCTGAGTACTGAAGTGGTGAAGGAGTTGAGCTAGTCAGGAAGGGTGTGAAGTTGAGCGGAACTGTTAAGAGAGAAAGGTTAATTGATGCAAAGAAGGCTTCAGTCCACTGTTTTAGTTCTGAGTCCCAAAAATAATGTTCAGAGTGGCAATAAGAAGGATGAGTAAATGAGTTAGATGGCTCATGGCTTATTAGTCCCCGTTTTAGAGGTGACCTGGGCTGCTTTTAGGCGTTTTGGGGTGCCCCATCTCTTGGTAACTGCTTCTAGGCTGACGGAAAGTCAATGAGGGTAACAGCAGTTAAGGAGTTCATCCAAGGGGCCATGATACAACCTAACCATTGGCAAAGATTCAGAACATAAGCCAGGAAGTAATAACTGTGCAACACTTTGTGGGGAGCATTAAGAGGCAAAGTTACAAGAGGAAAAGTTACATCAAGATTGACATGAGTCAAAAGATCATGAGGTTAACTATAAAAGTAAGATGAGGTCAAAGCCTGGACCGTGTACCAGAGTTCTGTAGGTGGATGAGGTAACCATACTCAGCTGTTTGTTTACAGCAGACTTCTGCATAAGGAACAAGCACCTGGGAACTTTCTAAAAGTCAGTTAAAGTCAGGCTCCAAGGATGGAGTCTGTACAGAAAGCATCTCAGTGATATACTTTGCTTTCATACATAATGAATTTTGTATATGTGTTTTAAATATTAACAATACCAACTACTATTTAATAAACAAAACCAGTGTAGCTCAAGTAAAACATGATTAATGGTTAGAAAAAAAATGGTTAGGTTAGTTGTTTTTTTTTTTAATTGGAACTATTTAATTTTAACTTTTTGGGGTCATTTGGTAATTTTTGCTGTGGAGGTCTTTGTCTTGCTTTGTTACATTTATTTTCCCTCATGGATTTTGTTTACCCAGCCTTTGCTTTAGAGTACCTTACACATTTTTGTATATTCATTGCAACTTACTGGTGTTTGTATTCTCTGCCATCTCAGAATCTTGTGCTGTGCTTTATCAACATGGTGAGCCATTGTTTTCTTTCTGCTTTCAGATAGCTGGCTTTAGCATTTCCTGGGGCCTCTTTCTTGTAGTTTTCCCTCATGGTTACATGTGAAGAAGGCATGGAAACTGAGTTCAAAGATATCGTGAGGATGTGACCATCCTACACGGAGAATCTGATATTCTCATGCTTGTGATGACAGCTGGGATCTTTTACCTATGGTTTTATCTATTTTAGTTAGGGTTACTATTGCAGTAATAACCAAAAGTAGCTTAAAGAGAAAAGAATTTATTTCATGCACAGTTCCATATCATAGTTCAACATCAAAATAAGAGGGGCAGAAACCTGGAGGCAGGAACCAATAAGAGAGGCCATGGAAAAGTGCTTCTTACTGGCTTGCTCATCGTGGCTTGCTCTTATAGAACTCAAGACCACTAGTCCACAGACAGCCCCACCCACAATGAGATAGACACTACCATCACTTAGTAATAAAGACAATACCATACAGCCTGATTTTATGGAGTAATTTTCTCAATTGAGGTTTTCTCCTTTTGGATGACTCTCAATTGTGTCAAGTTGACATAAACTAGCCAGCACACCAGGGAACTTTATTAAATCTAAAACTCAACCCAATCTCTCTCTGTCTCTCTATCTCTCTCTCTTCCCTCCTTCCCTCCCTTTCCCTCTCTCCCTCTCTCCCTCTGTGTCTTTCTCTTTCCCTCTCTCTCTTCTCCCCACCTTCACAGTTTGTTTCCATTCATAAATTGACCTCTTTCTCTCAATATCTCTCTCTTCCTGTCCCTCTCCCTTGTTGTCTCCCTCCCTCTCTCCTTCTCTCCCCCTCCCTCTCTCCCTCATTCTTCCCCCCTCTTTTCCTTCCTCCTCTCTTTGGTTTGGAGAGACAGGGTTTTCTGTGTAGCCTTAGCTGTCCTGGACTCACTTTGTAGATGAGGTTGGCCTCAAACTCAGAGAGATCCGCCTGCCTCTGCCTCCCTGAGTGCTGGGATTACAGATGGGCATTTGCTCATCTTTTGCAAAACGTTTCCCCATGAAGTCAGAAAATATGGAGGCACACATTACAGGTTACATCAACTAATCTCAGGTGAAACACAGCTTCTCGTTGCAATATGACATGTTAATATATATTCATATACTAAGGAATAGAGTAATAAAATAAGCCTATGTACAATTTGGGGACATACAGTTTTTAAATATTTTTATTTCATTTGACTTTATGTGTGTTAGTGTTTTGCCTGTGTGTGTGTGTGCGCGCGCGAGTGCGTGCGCACGTGCACGCACGTCTGTTTCTCAAGGAGGACCTGGGTTATCTCAGCAATAATATCCCTAACCAAAATGATGACAACAAAGTCTTGCCCACTTCCAGCATCCTCCAAGAAAACACTACAAAAAGAGGCATATCGCAATGCTGAAGCCAGCTAACGAAAACACACAAAGAAAATGCATCCCCTGGGGCTGAAGTTATAGATGATCATAAGCTACCATGAGGGTACTTGGGAATCAATGAACCCAGGTCCTCTGAAGGCACACCTAGTGTTCTTAACCTCTGAGCCATCTCTCCAGCCCAATATATACTTAGAATTTTAGTATAGATGGGAATGATAAAGTCTAAACTGAGGAGAGCAATGAACCCTGCAAAGACTTCAGGCGGCAAATATAGTTCTTACAAGGGAACATTAGCTCTCCGGATAATGCCATGGTCCTTAAACTACTTGGTAGTTATGTGGATACATGTTTTTACTGATGCATTCAATATGTCCAAGATAAACTGCAAGTATAAAAAAACAACAACAAGTAATGTTATAAATGTTGGGATTTATATTTCAGATATAATCTCTGGTTGGCATTATTAAATAATTTAAGCATCCCAGCTTCCCATTCTTTTTCCTAGTAAAACATGGAAGGTTACATCCATGGGTGTCCCATAAGGTAAGAAAATACTATGGTTTCCAGCTGCATTGTCTAAAGGGGAAATGTTTGTACTCTAAGAAAAGCCTGTGTGTCAGACAAAATCAAACAAGGACCATTACCTTCTGTCTTAGTTTTCTCCTAGTTTTTTGCATCTACTTGCATCTTTCTCAATCTGCTCTTGTACGGATTCTCACCACCTTATGTACAATAGCTAAACAATTTAAGTATGGAAAGCACTGGATAGATAATGGTGGATAACAGAAATGATTGTTTCTTTTTAAAATGGATTTTAATCTTCCCTTATGTGGTGCTATTCAAGGCTGACTCAATATGAGCATAAGTAAGGTTTTGCTGTGAGAGTGTTTGTGATTGCATGCAAGTGATGTTATGAAAATATCACTTTATTTCCTTTGTGATGTGAGAGTTTGGATCTTTAGATGAACTAAAAGGCTACGATTCCCCTTCAAGGTTCACTGTTGCTCAGTTTCATACCATCTTGAAACTCAGCACTGTTTGCAAAGATTCCCTAATTCCTGTTTTTACCATGGAAGTGCCTCTGCCTGTGATGATGAACTATTTCGAAGGCTCAATCATTCTAATTTTTCTGCTGATTGAGCTTGGCCACAGACTGCAGATGGGTGACAAGGGGATGAGAGAGGAGCTTTTATTATCATGACCCACCTCACCTCTTCCTCCTGCCAATCCCTTGATGGAATGTTCTTTATAAAGTGATAAGGGGACTCCTTCTTTGGAGAATTAGGGTTTCTATCGCTGTGATTAAAGACCATGAGGAAATCAACTTGGGGGGGGAGGGTTTGTTCGATTTACACATCCACATCAGTTTTCATCACTGAAGGAAGTCAGGACAGGAACTCAAATAGGAACTGGAGCCAGGAGAGGCCATGGAGGAGTGCGTCTTACTGGCATGCTTCCCCTGGCTTTCTCAGTCTGCTGTTTTCTTTCTTTCTTTCTTTCTTTCTTTCTTTCTTTCTTTCTTTCTTTCTTTCTTTCTTTCTTTCTTTCTTTCTTTCTTTTATAGACCCCAGGACTACCAACCCAGGGCAGGTACTACCTACACTAGGCTGCGAATTACCCATTGATCTCTAATTTAAAAAAAAAAAAATGCTCTACAGTCTTGCCTGCAGCCTGATCTTAGGGTGTCATTTTTCTCACTGGATGTTCCCTCTTCTCAGATGACAATAATTTGTGTTAAGTTGACATAAAAATAGTCAGCACAAGAAAGAAATGTTAGGCGACTGCTTGAACACTGGAATTAGGGGTAGGGAGAAGGAGTGGGTTTGTTAGATGTGCAGCAGGACTAGGATTGGTAACTTTGAAGTGTTTTTTTAAGACTTTACTTCACTACAGAAAATTGGGAAAAATCTTAGCAAATGTCTAAAATCTGAAGAGTATAAAGGACGTTGAATCCTCAAGCTCAGTGTGCATAAAACTCCATAGTCCTTGCAGGTAAACCGAAGACTGTCATGTAGATAATTACAGGCCTGGCTCACTTGCACTACATCTGGTAATACTACACAAGACACGAAATAAGTTTCCGCTTGAAAGGCACATTATAAGGCTTGTAGTCTCCCATCCTACAAACACCAGAAAATTCTCCAACTGTTGCAATATTTTGTAAATCCAGTGAGATGGTATACTGAATGGCACCAATCTGACCGGGGCAGAAAACCTGGGCAGGCTAAAACACTCCGGGGAACTTCCATGACAGCCCCAGGAAACAATAAAATAACTACCAACAGTCACATATTGTTAGCATAGAGGTCATAAAGACCATAAATCTGTTAGTCAAGCCTGAAACTTAACGATGTAACAATAAATGTGGGTCTTAAGGGAGGTGACTATTACCAGGAGACAGAAGAGGAAACGGCATCTTAGCTGCACACCCATTCAGCAGAGGTGGAAAAGCTCTTCCCCCTTCAAGGTGGTCCCACACAGACATCCCTAAACCACACCTTCCAGAAAGAGCAGTTGACACTGACAGCTTACTACTGTTCTTTATTTTCTTTGATGTGTGCACCCTTTCTGCCTTCCCTTTTAATTATAAAGGGAAGTTTCTAAGACCTTAGCAGACTCTGAAGTGGAGGCAAGGATTGAGTGACTCTAAGGACAACAGGTTTGATTATCACTGATGTATTTCTGCATAATCAATACAACAGAAGGTAATGCAGAGTGCCTGTTGCAAGGCTAGTATTGTTGGCTATTGATATTTTTACATATTGCTACATCTTGTTAAAATAACCTTAAAATGACGATTCATACTAACTCACAACAATGATAAAAAGCTAGCGACTTCCTGGAAATTACATTTAATATTTTAAAGCATATTTAAAGAAGAAACTTTTCAGGTCGTTTTAATGGAAGAGTAATGTGTATGCTTAAAGGCAAATAATTAAAAGCATCAGTACTTCATATTAAATATCTTATTTTTACTACAAGTTTGTCACGCCTTTTAATTATTTTATTATGGATTACACCAATAAATACTGGCAAGACTCAGAAAGTAGTTTATCCGTACTATGAAAAATATAAGCAATATAATGTTTTTTGTGTGTGTTTGATCTATCCCAGAGAAAGAAGAATGCATTTACAGGAGATAATGATTTTAGCTATTAAAAAGAAATTACCAATTTTTTGTAGTTTTAATTAAATCATTTTATCCTTTACCTCCTCCCTAAAATCATTTGTTAATATTACTTAATCTTCTACAGATGCTTGCAGATTAAAAAAAAATTTTCCAGTGCTGTATTATAAATATAAGGATTGGATGCAGCCCAACCTAAAAAGTTTTCTCATTTTTTATAAAGACCTTAGTGATTGAAGAAAAATTAGAAAGGTAGGAATTCTTAGTCTATGTGTCTACTTAATCCTACTTAATTACATTTGATTCCATACCTGCTTTCAGAAATATTTTGCATTATATTTTTGGATTTTAATTAATTCAATTTAAGTCATAGGCCTCTCCCTCCTCTCCTTCCAGTCCCACCCTCCTCCCCAATTCCTCTCTATTCCTCAGAATAGGGAAGCCCCCCTATCTAGGTCATCAATTCACATGAGGACTGAGTTCATCCTCCTCCCCTGTGGCCTGGTAGGGAAGTCCCATCAGGGGGAAGTGATCAAAAAGTAGGCAACATAGTCCGTGTCATAGATATCCCCCACTCCCTTAACAAGAGGTCCCACATGGAGCCTAAGATGCTCATCAGACTTATCTTCTTGGGGTCTGTGCATTGCAGTATTGTCTATCCTGTATTATATGACTAAAATATGTTTATAAGTGAGGATATATCACTCCTGTCTTTCTGGGTCTGCGTTACCTCCCTCAGGATGTTCCATCCATTTGCCTGCAAACTTCATGATTTTCCTGTTTTTAATGGATGACTACTATCCCATTGTGTAAATGTACCAGTTTTCTTACCCATTCTTTGGTTGTGAGACATCTAGGTTGGTTCCAGTTTCTGGCTACTAGGAATAAAGCTGCTGTGAACATGGTTGAACAAATGCCATTGTTGTTATGGTGGAGTATCTTTCTGGTGTATATCCAGGAGTGGTATTGCTGAGTCTTGAGGTATGGCTATTCCCAGTTTTCTGAGAAAACGCCAGATTGATTTACAAAGTGGTTGTACAAGTTTGCACTCACACCAGCAACTGAGTAGTGCTCCCCTTTATCCACATCTTCTCCAGCATCTGTTGTCAAATTGAGTTTTTTTATCTTAGCCATTCTGACAGGCGTACAATGGAATCTCAGTGTCCTTTTGATTTGCATTTCTGTGATGACAAAGGATTTTGAACATTTCTTTGAGTGCTTCCCCACCAATCAAGGTTCCTTATTGAGAATTCTATTTAGCTCTGTATCCCGTTTTCCTTTTTCATTACTATTATTTACAATTTATTCACTTACATCCAGATTATACCACCGTCCCTCATCCCCTCCCACTCCCACCCTCCCTTCCTCTTCCTCTCCTATCTCTTGGCCCTGGTCCACCAATAGGGGAAGTTCTCTTCCTCTACTGTCTGACCCTAGCCTATCAGGTCCCATCAGGACTGCCTAGATACTCTTTCTCTGTGGGCTGGCTAGGTGGCAAAACCAAGGAGAAGTGATCAAGGAGCAGGCAACTGAGTTCATGTCAGAGATTGTCTCTCCCCTTATTAGGGAGCCAACAAGCAGACTGCTGCTTATGTGCTACATCTGATAAGAGGGTCTAGGTCCTCTCTATGCATGGTCTTTGGTTGATACATCAGTCCCTGTAGCACCCCTTGGGCCCAGCTTTTTTGGCTTTCTTGGTCTCCATGTGGGGCTCCTGTTTCCTCTGGGTCCTTCTATATTGCCCCTATATCCCCCTTCTTCTATAAGACTCCCTCTGCTCTGTCCAAAGTTTGGCTGTGAGTCTCTACATCTGCTTTGAACCTTGCTGGGTGGAGTCTTTTAGAGGACATCTGTGGTAGGCTTCCATCCTCTTCCCTCTCTTCCACTGGTTCTGAATGAGAGTTAAGCCTCTTTTCTAGGATCCTCCTTTTTGTTCATTTTCTTTAGGTCTATAGATGTCTGTGTGTTTATTATATTTTATATGACTAATATACACTTAAAAGTGAGTACATATCATGCCTGTCTTTCTGCTTCTGGATGACCTCACTCATCATGATTTTTTCTAGTTCTATCCATTTGCCTGAAAATTTCATGATTTCCTTCTTTTTAATAGCTGAGTGGTATCCATTGTGTAAATGCACAATAATTTCTGTATCCATTCTTCAGTTGAGGGACATCTTGGTTGTTTCAAGATTCTGGCAATTACAAATAAAGCTGCTATGAACATACTTTATCAAATGTCCTTGTTGTATACTTGAGCATATTTTTGATATATACTCAGGAGTGGGAGAGCTGGGTCATGAGGTTACTCTGTTCCCAGTTTTCTGAGAAAGAACCAGATTGATTTTCAAAGTGGTTGTACAAGTTTACATTCCTACCAGCAATGGAGGAGGGTTTCCCTTTCTCCACATTCTCTCCAGCATGTGTTGTCACTTGAATTTTTGATCTCAGCCATTCCTGATGGGTCTGAGCTGGAATCTCAGAGTTATTTGCATTTTCCTGATGACTAAGGAACATTTTCTTAAGTCTTTCTCTGCCACTCAATATTTCTCTGCTGAGAATTCTTTTAGATCTGTACTGCATTTTTTTATTTAAATAATGTATGCTTTTACTTTTTATTCTTTTATAGCTTTAATCTTAGACTGTTGATATAAGGATAAAAATAATATATAAACACATTCATTCTCTTAAAATGTCATAATACATAACTGCAAATATGATGGCCTTTACAAGTGAAGTCTTTTGGCAAACACAGGACAGTAATTAGAAATACTTTATTTGCACAGTTAACCAGAGCTGTGCTATCTAAAAGCTGATAGTGACATTGCCTGTTTGCTTACACTTGTATTGTTTTATATCTGAATTGTTTCTTTTGTCTTTCATTCCATGAAATAGATGATATCACCCTAAATGTGCCCAATCTCATCTGTACTCCATTTTTAATTGGATTATTTGGTTTGTTGGGATTAATTTCTTGAATTCTTTGTATATTCTGGATATTAGCCCTCTGTCAGACGTGGGGTTGGTGCAGACCTTTTCCCAGTGTGTAGGCTGTTGTTTGGTTCTGTTGACAGTGTCCTTTGCATTACAGAAATTTTTCAATTTCATGAGGTCCCATTTATTGATCGTTGATCTAGAACATGAGCTATTTGTTCTAGAAAGTTGTTCAGGAAGTTTGTCTCTATTTGTTCAGGAAGTTGTCTCTTATGCCAATACATTCAAGGCTCTTCCTCACTTTTTTTCTAACAGATTTAATGTGTCTGGTTTTATATTGAGGTCTTTGATCCCATTAGACTTTAGTTTTGATCAGGGTGATAAAAATGAATCTATTTGCATTTTTCTACGTGTAGACATCCAGTTAGACCAGCACCATTTGTTGAAAATGCTGTCTTTTTGCCATTGTATGGTTTTGGCTTCTTTGTAAAAACTCAGGTGTCTGTAGGTGTGTGGGTTTATTTCTGGGTCTTCAATTCTGTTCCAGTGATCCTCCAGTCTGTTTCTATGCCAGTAGCATGCTGTTTTTACTACTGTTGCTCTATAGTACAACTTGAGTTCAGAGATAGAAATACCTCCAGGAGTTCTTTTATTGTATAGATTGCTTTAGCTATTCTGGGTTTGTTTGTTTGTTTGCTTGTTTTTCAATATGAAGCTGAGAATTGTTCTTTAAAGGTCTGTAAAGAATTATACTGGTACTTTGATGGGAATTGCATAGCTCAGTTGGTAACATGATTGCCATGGATGCCATTTATTTATTGGATATTTTCTACTCTGCTTTGCTAATCTTCCATCCTTACCCCAATGAGGTATGATGACTTGCCTATAGAAAACTCTCAACAAATTTGCTGAATCAATAATGGGTAACACTTTATTTAACAATTTAAATGTAAGAGATGCATGAGTTGATTGTGACAGTCACTTAAATACTTTTCCCAGAAGTCTGCCAGTGAAGTGTAGTAACCTTCTTAAACTAATGTGATGATTCATCCAGTAGCAGATTTTGCCAACACTGGTAGGAACTCTGCTTGCTACTAATCGCCCGCCCCCCAGAGTACTTGTGATTTTGAAAAAACAAGACAGTGTCTATTTTGCTGCTTTTAATATGGCTTCTTGCTATGCTAGTCTTTATCTGCTTGTCTACAAAGCATTGTCAGCACTTGTGTGCAAATAATGACTAAGAACTGGTAACAAACTGGAAGAGCAATGCGTTACATATGGAAGAATTTTTAAAGGGATTTATGTTTGTTGAAAACAAAATAATTAAAGCAATAAATGCTACTCAAAACATAGCTTCCTTTTTTTCATAAGTTTTGGCTTCCCTCTTCTATGATTTCTCTCTCTTGAATTCTGTGTTTTGTATGCATGTCTACTCCTCCCTGGATTCTGATACTTTATTTGTAATTTTTTTTCGATTAAAGAATAAGTACTCTAAGGAGAGAGAAATCTTCAACACTGTTGTTCATTCCCTATGTGTACTTGGCTCAATATAAGAAATCCATGAAGATTTGCTGGATATGATAATTTCACTGATTTGTTATTCGATCCAGACTGAGCTTTATAGATTTGGTAAAGCTATTTATTATACTTCCTTTTTTATTAGAAGTCTTATCTTGGAAGCTCTTTAATCGGGATTTCTGACTTCTCAACCATCCTTTGACTTTTCTGAGTTTAACATGTAAAACTCTAATTTAGGTTGACTTAAAAATGATTAAAGATGAAAACAGTGAGAATTAATTTTAGCTTTTACATGCAGAGACATCCAAGGTGGGCCCTGCGCAGTACCTGCTATTCTTTCTGCCTCTGGTACTTCCTTCCCAAAATATTTTTCTGAGTGGTTACAGATTGTAGAGGGTCCTGACACAGTGTTTATACCCTCTCATCCTTCCCTTCCCGTTCATGGGATTTCTGTCTCCACTGTGCAGGCTTGAAAAACAAGGCCTTCTTTTGCTCCTACACTGACTCTTACTCAGTCATAGTGTTTTTCAGCCTCACTAGCTGGACATTTGCCTTTCCCTTTTGAAGGCTCCCATGCTTGGAATTCTTTCACCACTGTGTGTGTGTGTGTGTGTGTGTGTGTGTGTGTGTGTGTGATAATGGGTTGATATGGTCCAGAAATTTGTTTAATTTTCCTGGATTACTCTTAATTCTACTTTTTCAGGACCTTCCCATATTAATGTAGAAAATATCCAAAGATTTGCCCACAGAAAATCTGTAAGAGGCATTTCCTCAATTAAGGTTCTTTTTCCCAAATGACACTAGCATATGTTAAGTTGACAACACACACACACACACACACACACACACACACACACACAGCCTAGACATAGGTTCCATGCAGTCTTCATGTGCTTCCTCCATACACATGTGGCCTCCTACCCAATGAATAAATGTTTTTTTTTTTTTTTTAAATGAAAGTTATAGCCTTAAGGAGCATCTTTGGGCTGGTCATGGCGGCACAAACTTGTAAGGCCAGTCATTCTCATTCTAGAACAGAGGCAGTAAAAAGCAGCAGTTTTCAGGGTCAGCCTTGACTAGATAGAGGTCCAGAAGGCTAGCTTAGGCTACAGGAAACCCTGACTCGAAATAAACAAACAAGGAGAGCAAGTTAATGAGAAAATGAGAAAGAGCAAGAGAGTGAGACCGTGAGGGAGTGCAAAATGGAGAAGGAGAATGAGAGCAAGAGAGAGAGAGGGAGGAGTGACAAGATTGACATCTTGGTGATGAGAGGTAACTAATATCTTGGCCTGAGTCCCAACATCGACCTGTTTATGAAGGCAGTGGATACACACTTCTCAGTGAGTAACTTGAGTAAAAAGATGGTGTTATATATATATATATATATATATATATATATATATATATCAGTCTGATTAGCAAGAACAGAAGAAAAACTTCAATGTGGAAAGTGAGATAGTTCTCTCTGTTCTTTTGAAGAAAGGAGACTATAGAGGTCGGCTGCCAGGATCTGAAAACCTCTGGGTGTGCTAGAACCTGCTCTGACTTTTGCCATAGGTTGGGCTGTCTCGCCGTTCTAGACATTCATCCTTCTGCCTAAAACTGTTCAGCAGTCCTGGCCAAACTCAAACCCTAACGGTTTGGTATTTCCTATAAGAGTCATTTGAGGGTTAATTCTGTTTTGTGATAATTGAAGTGTCTTGCTTGAAGATGAAAGTGTGCCTGTCTTGACCCTAAGACAGCACGCTCCTGCCCTAGGCTGCGTTGAAGGAAAATGTTTTTATGTATATGAGCATTTTGCCTGCCTGCCTGCATGTATGTATGTACACCCTATGGGTTCATATGTGGGTTCATGGTGACTGCAGAAGCCAGAAGAGGGCGCTGCACCCCCATACTTGAGTTATAGATGGTTGTGAGCTGCCCTGTGGGTGCTGGGAATTGAACCTAGGTCTTTTAGAAGAGCAGCCGGCATCCTTGGGGGCTGAGCTGCTTCTCCCGCCTCATAGGCTGCCATTTTACCACCGTGATATCTTGGCTTTGTTACAGGTTACTCTGACCTGAGAGGTGAGGGCATATGACTTTTGTTTAAGGTTGTGTTTCTGTTCAAATCAAACTGCAGTTTCTGCTTCTTCCATTGTCACGTGCATTGCTTACATTCTTGTTTTAAACCCTGTCCTCTCCTCCCCAGTAATCCGGACAGTCGAAAATCCATACCCAAACTGATGGGTTTGTTGTTGTTGTTAAAATCTTTCTTTCTTTTAAAGCATATTCCACCTCTGTGTCTGTGTCTTTTCCAAACCCTCCAGGGGTCTGCACTGCTAGCTGCAGGCTGCGGGCTGCGGGCTGCGGGCTGCAGGCCGGAGAGACCCAAGTCTCTCTCCAAGCCTGGGCCTCTAGGGTGAATTCCGGAGTCCAAAAGCCAGGTGGAAAGCACCCTTGTCCTTCTCAAAGGTCCACCTTCTTCCCAGGTGCGCTTGGCCTTTTCCGGGTCCCTGCTCGCAGCGCGCAGGTGTCCGGACTTGCTCTAGCTTCCCAGCCCGGCGGGCGAGGAGGAAAAGAAAGAGTGCTGTGTGCTTGGTTGGGATTCCGAGTTCGTTCAGACGGGGCGCTGGGGCGCGCTGGCCGCTCCGTGAGGAGAACCGGTACCTGTTGCAACTCGCCGCCCCCTGGTGACACGCTCGGCACCGCCCGGGAGGTGCGGCCAGCTCCCGCCCGCGCAGGTGCGCCTCCCTCCTCCCAGCTTCCTGGGCGCCACCTTCGCAGCGGCGGCGGCGGCGGCGGCGGTGGCGGTGGCGGGTGAGTGGAGCGCGGGGTCCGGGAGCTTCCTGCCGAGCGCGGGGTCGCTCCCGGACTCTTCCCTGGACGCGGGGAGAGGGAGTTGGAAAGTTTGGAAAGTGAGGTGCCTTGTATTGGAGGTGCGGTGTGGAGATCAGGCACCGCCCACAGGGATCGTTGATGGATTTCCTGCTACTGAGAAGGACCCTTGGAGAGGACTAAGAAGGGAGAGGGTCTGGGGAGAAGGAGGGAGGAGGAGGACAGGGGTACCAGGAAAGAAACCCAGAGCTAAGCTGCAGAGAGCCCAGGGCCCAAGCAGAAGTTGAAGAGGAAGAGTTTTTTCAATGATTTACTTTCTGTCTGCTGGTTGGTGCTTTTATGATTCCAGTTTGGGTCAGTGACCTCACTGAGCTCCTTGGGTGATTCTGATACTTTGGAAATCTGCTCCTGCGAAGGTTGTGACCTTAAGAGGAGAGTGTGGCTGCTGGAGTTGGCTTCTGGAAGGGGTATTGGAGACCTGAGGCCTGTTCTGTCTAATAGGTTTCCTGTGATTGAGGGGGTGGAAAGTGCATGTTTCTTGCTGGAACTGTGAGTATGTAAAAAGACAATAGGGCTTTTTAGGACAGAGACAAGGAGGTTATGGGAATTCGGGTGGCATGCTGGCTATGGTTACTGTGATAAGGTTATAGATTACAAGTTCTCTTAGAGGTGGAGACAAAATAACTGTATATCAAGAGACTAGAACACTGACAAGAAGACATGCACGTTGCAAGCAGTTGAAGCTAAAATCATAATTTCCCACAGCCCATTTTCAGACTCAGCCTACTAAAATCATCCCAGGTTACTGGCAGGCACCGCCCTTCTTTTCCTTTCTCATCCCAACAAGCCCAAGAGCCCAAGGACATCTGACTGATGCTGAATCAGTGCTGACAGGCAACAGGGAAAGGACACAGGTGATGAGAGGCAGAGAAAGCGCCCTGTAGTTTTCCAAAGTAAAGAATGAGGGTGGCTGAGAGGTGGGGCAGAGACCTGTCTGTCTTCTCCTGGCTCCCAGTGTTAGTTCCAAGCATGGTAGCTGTCCCCACAGCATCAAATTGCTAATTCCACCTCTTTGCTTTTGGAGCTAGGACTCTAGGGGTGTATACTTCTATTAAGGGTGCTTGGTGCGCCCTGCAGAGCTTGCCTGGGGGAATGGGTGGGTCACCTTTTTAAGCCTGGCAGGTGGAGACTGCAGCTGCTCAGAATTTATTGTGGGAAGTAGCTAAGTTGAACAGTTGGTGAAAGGGATTGCATAGATACAGAGACACACCACACCCCTGGTGCTGACTCAGTGATGCCTTTGCGATTGTGCTCTTGAGTTTCTTTCATAACCGACAAATTCTTGGGGTGGAATAATTATATATTTCTGTTTGTCCCTTCCTGCGGTTGCATCCTTATAGTTTATGGTGAAAGCTTGTTCATTCAGAATATTTCTTTTAAAATGTATTTCATTTTATTGGGTGCTTTTTTTGTGTGTGTTACAAAGTGTATGGAGGGGAGAGGACAACTCTGAGAAGGTAGTTCCCTTTCATTGTGGGATCCTGAGTTTACCCAGGTAGTCAGACTTGTACTGCAAGGCTTTCACTGGCTAAGACATCTCATGGCCCTTATTAGTATTTTCTCAAGCTGACTGTCTCACCCTGTGTCCCTCCCTGACTTACACCCCACTCATTATACTAAATCATAACAAGTTCATAAGATGTAGCATTGTTCTACACTGACCCACAGAAAACAGTGGGTGAACCTGTGGTCCCAGGGAAGCCTTGTTCTTCACAATTTTAAAGCCCTTTGAAGGACCCCTTTCAAAGAGGGCCACTTAGTTCGACTGATTATTTGCAAAGCGACAAGTTATCCTTGTCTAGCTAGTTGGGTAAGTGCGCTTACTTACCCCTTTGCTTCTTGTAAGATGTTACTGTCTACAAATCGTATCTGTTAAATAGCATGTCATTGTCAGGTGTGAAATGCACCTTTGTTCACATAAGTGAGAGTCTCTGAGTTGTGTCTTAAAGCTTTGTTGATGAATTTATCACTTGCAGGTAAGAATATATCCCCCTTTAAAACATTTTTTAAACAGAAAGCAAGGCTTAAGGATGCTGTGAATAAAGTTTTGTACAAATATCACTTAAGCCATGTTGAAATGAAAATCGACATTTTTCTGAGAAAATGCATTAGGGCCTTCCGAGGGAATGCCCCTCTTCATGAGACGGTGGCCTCTGCTTTGAAGCATCCCAGCCCCCAAGAGTAGGGTTCGGTTAGCAGGGAGAGGGTTCTGCCAGTCATTGTCAGGCTATTTTCTGTGTCCTCCTGAGACTGGAGCTGGGGCAATGGGGACTCCAGTGGCAAAAGTATGTGTGGAGGTAGAGGATAAGTTGGGAAGGTGTTATATTAAGGAATCCCAAAGGCTAACATACATAGAGGGACACAAAATGGGGTTTGGGGAGGAAAAGGATTTTTCAGTGTCTGGGATTCTGTGGAAGGTGAATAGAGGTTAAATGTGTGTGTGTGTGTGTGTGTGTGTGTGTGTGTGTGTTGCATGTTGCGTGTTCATGTAGAGGACAGAGGTAAATGTCAGGTATGTCCACTGTCCACTTCCCACGCTTTTTTTTTCCCCCAAAAAAGTTTCTCACTTAAGGTGAAGCTCACAAATTGTGCTAGACTATCTGGCCAGTAAATTCTGAGGAGCTAATCTTCCAGCATAAGGGTAAAAAGCCACCATACCTGTTTTTCGCTTTAGTGCTGGGAATCCCAATCCCAATCTCACCCTTGCTTGGTGGCAGGTACTTTACAGTAATCACTGAGCAAACTTCTTATCACTACGTCGAAAGACACTAACAGAAGCTGTATTCATTGGACATGTCTATGCTGGGGAATTCTTTAATTACATGATCATGGATGATTTGAGGAAAAGTTTCCTCTGGGGACATCTAATTATTGTGTGATTTTTAAATATTGTTTTATTGTCTCATTGCCCTTAGGAGAGGCATAAGATATTCCCTGGGGCACATGATATTTATCACTTGAGCTGTATACCCTTTAATTTTTAGACTGCTCACCCCTGACGAAAGAGAAGTAGAAATGAATGATTAGCTTCCTTTGAACACATCAAGTGTAGTCTTTGTCCTGGCAGGGGTCTACTTTAAAAGGCTCATATAAACATGTTACCGTGATGATGATATCAGATGGATACTATTTGTGCTGTTCACACTATCCATTCCTTAAAAATATTCCCAATTGTATTCCAACTGGTCTGTTCCCCCTGGGAAGACGAAACAAGACACTATTCACAGATATCACAGGCTCCCCATTGACGAGCCTAAGAGTGATGTTAAGTACACACAGATGCATGCTTCGGGTCCCTGTGGACATTGCATGGATTCATTAATCATCTGTCAAACTGAACATCAGCAGATTGGGGTTAGTTACAGTTTTGGATAAGGCACGTAATGCTACTGACTTTCAGGTTTTTCCACGGTTGTGAAATATTTGTACCACGGGATCACTCCTTTACCCTACTCTGCTCTGAAATTCTCTGTGATCTTTTCTTTCTGTGAGCACTCTAAACTGCTGTGAACAATCTCCCCCAACGAATCACTGGGAAGCTCCTGATTTCTTCTCTCCTTTTTCATATTTTCATCTCAGAAGGTTTAGCTCTTTTTAAAATAAGGCTGCTTCTGTGATGGTGTAAGGGAATGTTCAGAACACCCAAAAGTGGCCTCCTCCTCCCCAGTGGCTGTGCTAGAATCACTCACCACGGGGTTTTTTGCCTGGGCTGTCACTTATATGCACACACAAGCAATGACGGCTTTAATTTTTAACAGCACTGTGCTCTGCATAGTCACTCCAAGTGGTCTCTTCTGACTCATTTAGCAGCTGTTTCTTGATGTTTTGAAAGAACTGTGTTTTCCTCAAATAAATATAATTTCTGATTTGCTTGCTAGAGAGACGTGTAGCATAGCTAAGTTGCTGTGTTCCCTGTGGTTTCCTCTCCGTTACCACTCTTCCCTTCCCTCTTTTTGCTTCTACAGTTCAAAACAAACAAACAAACAGACAAACAAACAAAAACTCTTGTTTTTCTAACTTCTTTTGTTTCTTCTTGTTCTGTCTCCTTTCCCATATTTTTTGTATTTCATTATTTTTGCCTACCCTGTTATTTTTTTTTTCCTCTTTGCTCCATCATGGCACCTATTTATTTCTACATTTCCTTTTTTATGCCTGCCTGCCATCTCTATCAGAAATGTTTTACTTTATTTTTTTTTATTTTTTTATTTTTTTTATTTTTTATCAGTTACATTTTATTAATTCTGTATCCTAGCCGTGCCCCGAACCCTCGTTCCCTCCCAGTCCCTCCCTCCCTC